>JANKOE010000007.1:54679814-54700263 GCA_026284465.1 Erythroxylum citrifolium
CAAGAAACCTCGCAGTTTGACTGTTCAAGATCTCGTGATTCACGATCTCTAGATTCATCTTCAGGCGAAGTAGATTTGCTGTCAGTTGCCGGGTTCTTAAAGGCCTGAAAGGGGTTGAGCGAACCCGGATTGTCTCCATGGAAGGGTGGATCAGGTAACGGAACTGGCTTTACTGCACCAAAGCCTGCTTTAATGTCTTCAGCAGTTATAATAGTGACAGCAGGCATGACAACCGGTGCAGGTGCAACTCTTTGCTTTTTATGTTTGTGTTCCTGTTGGTGACCTGGGAGAAAACTGCCCACTACAACCTGATGCAAACAAACAAGTCCACAAAAACGGGCATTAAAAGCAAAACATACAAGTTCATGGGTCCAGCAGAATGACTGCTAAATCATGCAATAAGTACAGCGTCTGTCTGGAAAGATTACCACTATAACATCTTTGCAGCATTTCATAACCACTTAATTTTATCGATTAAAAATCTAAAAAAGGTAAAAGCATAAGGCTGTAATCTATTAGCATTAAATCCAATCAAGTCCTTTTGTTTTTCTTCTTCTAAAATGGTGGATACCTGCACTGGGCCAGCAGCTATTAGCAAGCCAGCTAGTCCTCCCCCAACAACACGTCCATCTGCACCTGCCAAAGAGACACTCATTCCACCAGATCTACTCTTTGTTCCTCCATTCTCAGTAGGCATAAACGATCCAGATAAGGAAAGTATCTCAAATCGACCCTGAAAAGATAATGCATTCATAGTGTCTTAGAAGTGATCATATTAATGTGGAAAATAAATGAACATGCCTTCTTATGTCCATGATGAAATAAATACTGCGGTGTATCTTGAGTCCATTTGTAAAAGGTTAGAGTGTTATTGACCAGACAATAATATCTAGAAATATATAAGACAACATGCTCCAAAATCCAAAATTTCCATACATATTGAAAGCCTTAATTGATAATTAAGAACAAGGGTTAAGCTCATTATTCTGTTTTACATAATGCCAAAATTCTGAATTCCCACGTAACAGTTTACTGCCGCTTCAAAGATTAGATAGCAACAGACTAGTCAGCCTAAGAATAACGAGAAAAAAAGAATCCTTTTCGTTCGACCGACTCACAATAGTAGACAGGTTCTTATTGTAAGTGAAGAGAGTCACATGTCCATCTTCTTAACTTCAATTGAGCATTTACAAGTTATAGTTATCAAAGCTACATTTATATTGTTTAAGCTGAACTGGCTCTGTTCTTCTTGCACAAAAGGAATGGTAAGGGTGAGATCTACTCAGATGATATCATCAGTCAGTGAGCAGCGGAAACTTATTTCATGGAACTTCTCATGTTATCAACATTCACCAAAGTACTAAAGTCCAATCCAGTTATATAAAAAAGGTACTACCTCATATGTTAGGGTACCACCGAACGAACTAGGTTGACGAAGTGTAACATTTGAGATTGTGCCATTTGCAGAGAGAACGCAGATAGCACGAGCTCCTTGTTGAGAAAAAGACATAAGTTTCATCGTTACATCCTATAACATCAACAAGGAAAGTGATTCAAAAATACTCCCAACATAAAAATGACATCTTAAAGTCGCCAAACATGTTTCTTGAATGAGAAGTGGCTGATTGGATAATGCCTCATACAAGAAAAATATAAAGGCTGCAAAGAGGTGAACTTGACCTATATTTCATATACCAACTGATATTCAACAATAAGTTCCTTTATAGTTGTTATAGGAAAAGTGAAAGCAATCAGTTCATATTAATGCATACAGAAGGTGAAACATATCATTAGGAAAAAGGATTACTGTTGACATGTTTAAAACATGGTTTCAATTTTTTTCCTGGAACAAACTCAGATGAAGAACAGTAACTTGAGTGACTTGATGCACTACACATCCTCCTATTGCATCAAGATTAACTCGGAAAAATCTCAAGACATACCTCACCAGCATTAACTGTAATCACATGAGGGATGAAGTTCGCTCCAACAAAGTACGCAAAACTTTCACCTGAATCCAAAATATCTTAGAAAATCAGTACAACCGTAAAAGAAACCTTGCAGTTTTGAAGTGTAGCATTGTAGAACAGAAATGAAGCCAAAAGATTGGTGTGCAAAGCTTGCAAGTCGATCAAGTGAAAAACTAGATATCAGTGATTGCTCAACTAGTCCTTGACCCAACCAAGAACCGGAAAGAACGAAGCATTTGTATAACTTGGTTTTAGAATAATTAAGCTCCTCATTACAAAACATTTTGGCATAAAGTGAAATTGCTGTTTCCAGTTGACATAATTTTTTCTGGAAGTCCAAATATGGGAAACCATTTACCCCACATTGATTAGAATGAGCAGATAATATGCCAAGTAACTGCTAAAGTTTTATGAGTAGTTTGACAACCATTTGCATTATTGTAACTCTAGTTCTTCTGCATAGCTTTTTCATCTTGCAGACTCAACACATTTGAAGTTGGACCCCTTTCAAAATTCATAACCAGAGTCATCAGTACTAACGTATTAAAAATATTACTAGCCTAAGGCAGATGTAGATCCAGCCATATGGTCCTAGCTGTTCTTTACCCTTCCAACAAAGTCTGTCAAATTGGGAAAAACATTTCTCAGAACTCAACTTTTGTTCCATTCACTGCAAGTACAAGCGTTATATACCTGTAATGTAAGAACATTTAAAAAAAAAAAAAAGATGCCTTCCCGTTACGTTATCCTCATCCATATCTTCTTCTCTCCCCCACTTGACGCGAGAAAGAAAGAATCAGAAAAGAACGGTCCCACTCTCACTCTCACATCAAACTCAAACAAAATTTCCTCTACACTTCGGCTCCAATACCAATACAAAACAAAGGATAAAACCTTTGACCCACATAAGACTTTGCATCATCATCAGCAAGTCAGCAACAGATAAACCCATATCACCATCGAACAGACAGATACAGGACCTCATACATAGTAAAGCAACAAACAATGTGTTCAGAGGTTACAGTCCCACGTATAATAACAGTCAAAACAATAGTTCAACAGTTGGTGAAATTAAGAAAAAAGTATAAAAGAGAGACCTTTGATCTATGTACCTGGGCTCTTTTGGTATTCATAACTATGCTGCTTCTTCGTTGACTCTAGAGGCCGTCCTCTACCCCGCTTCCAAGCGGAAAACTCTCCGGTGAGAGGAACCGACGAGGATATAGGCATCGGCGACAATGCCGTCGTTATCGCTAATGACCCGTCAGGCCCGTACTTCCTGGGTCTCCCTCTCTTCTTCTTCACCGCCGTACCGTCCGTGGCTAACGACGGTTGAGCCACCGTAAGGGCAGCAACAAACTGATTAGTGTTCGTGGTCGAGTTTGGATTCGGGTTCGGCGTAGAACTTTCGGTCCTTGGAGCCACTATGTAGGTCTCCGGAACTTCATCTCCTTTCACAGTCACTCCTATGCTCATTCCCTCTGCTGCTTCCATTTACTCATAGATCACTCAAAACCCTCTAAAACCCTTAAATCCCTGAAACCTCACGAACCTGAAAGATCCAAACTTGGAACTCCAGGTGGTTATTTCAACACCAACAAGACAGGAAATTTTTCTAAAAATCACAGCTTTATGGAGGGGGGACTTGAACTGAATACTTCGCTTCAAAGAAAATGAAGAAAAAAAGATAATCTTTTTGGTTGAATCTTCAAAGATCAGGAAGTGAATAGTATAGAATAAAATAGTTGGCCTTCTAAGGTTCAGAAATCCGCCATTGCAGGTGATGCACAGAGCTTCAATGGCAACGGATGAATTTGACAAAAAAATCACAAAAATTAAGAAAAATTAAAAGCTCAGAAAATGCAAAAACAATATTTCTGTGATGGTAAGAATTTCTTACAAGCGGAATGAATTTAGGGTTTTGCAAGAAAAGGAAGAGGAAATAAATAAAGTAGGAAAATACAAAAAAATAAAATAGAAAAATTAAAGCATAGTTGATTTAATATTGTGAAATTAAACAAAATAATCAATATTTTAATTCCATTATTCAAAAGTATAAATTATGGTTAAGAAAATGGTTCACGTCCGTCTTGGAATTTTAATAAATTGGATTTAAATATTAAATTCCAGATCAAGTAAAATTTAATATATTAAAAGAAAATTACTTTTTATTTTAATTATTAAAATTTCCCCATTAATTATTTATAATTTAAACCATAAAAAATAGTTCTTCTAAAGCTGTAAAGCTAACTTGGAACCATCCCATTTTCAACTACTGACATCTTCTTTGTCTCTTTAGCCAAAAATTAAAGTTGACTATATAAAAAAAATTCAAGTAAAATGCCCTCTCATTTCAGAGAATTTACTGACTGAGCCACTGTAGACAACATAGTAACCTTAAACCAGAAAGGAAAAGGTTGAAGATGACCAAACCAGAAGCAACCTTAGCCAGTTAGTGTCTGTGTCAGAGAAAATGGAATGGTCCAAGTGGGTAAAGTAACCTTTAAGATTCTTCCAAGTTCCAATTTAAGAGAATGAAGTATAGACTAAAAATGGTACAAAAGTCATCTTAATTTCAATTTAATAGAGTTTTGAATGAGTTTTAATTCAAAAGGATGACACAAAATTTGAATTATTATTATTTTTTATAGAGACACGTTAAAATTTATAATAACATTTGAAGAAAAATACATTATTTGTTAAGTAATTTTTTTAAAAATAAATGTTTTATGAATTATTAAAAAACAACAAGAGCAACAGCAGCAACAACAACACTAAGTAGAAATCTTAGTGAGGGACAGAGTCTAGAAAAGTTTAGTAATACACAACCTTCTTCTTAACTAATAGAAAGGTTATTTCCAAATGTTCCACATGAAACAAAGAAAAAAAAACAAGAATAATAATAATAATATTCTAATAAGAATTTCATTAAGATGTAAAATAATAATATTTCCAAATGTTCAGCAATAAACAATCTTATCTTTAATTGATAAAAAGGTTATTTTTAAGAGATGAAAATTTTTTATTGAAAAAAGTTGTAAAAACAATGGATAATTATATAAACAAGAAACTGTATAAATGAAAAGAATAAAATAAAGATAAAAGATAAAAGATAAAAGTAAATAAATAAAACACACAAGTAATTGAAAAATATGAAATAAATAAGATAATTAAAGACGCAAATATTATAAAAAAATATTTAAGCTAACTATTATATGTATTTAAGGATTTGCTTAATAAATAGTTTTAAAAAATCACAATTTTAATAAAAAAGGTTATTTTAAATCTGAAATATAGATTACTTCAGCTTTTGGAGGATAAGATGACTTATAAAACTTGGTTAAGGTTTGATTTGGCAGGTTGGAAAAGGCCTATATGTAAAAACACCATGAGGGAAAGATACCAACTTCTCACCTAATATGCCACCAACCAAGGTACATCAGTTTGCCTTTAATCTCAAAAATTTGGTGGGAAGCCCTATTTTCAGGAAAGATAAAGTAGTATAACAAAACAACATTAATCAGAAATTACCAGGAATTTGAAGAGGTTCAGTAATATACAATCTTATATTAAAAAAAAACTATTATAATTAAAAAGAAATAGAATATTTAAAAAATCATCCCTTTGTCTCTTCAGTAATTAGATATGATTTTTAAAAAAATAAATAAAATTTGAAGTTAAAATTTCTTTAATATTAGGAATTTAAGGTCTTACTTAATAAAAGCGTTGACTAATTTTAAAATTTATTTAAAAGATGTAATTTATAAGTTATATTTAAAATATTCAAAAAGTTCATCTCTTTAAAAAAATACTAAAAGTAAGATCAATTTAATTAAAGATTTGAATATATCTTATTTGAACACATTATGATAATAATAAAAATAAAATTACTAATAAATCATATCTAATTAAATTTAAGAATAGTTGGGATTTGTTCAGGCACAGGAACAATGGAACAACAGATCTGAGACCCTCAAGGCTCTGAGGCCCTCACATTTGTCACCTCTCTAACTTTCTGTCATGTCAGAAATGAAACAACTAATCTGTGAACTGCATTTCCTTCTGTTTTCTAATCTTAAAGACACAAGTTGGCTGCAACTAGGAAATACCAATGGTAAAATAGCGTGAGTTTGATTAAAATTGACCAAGAAAACAACTTTAACGACAAAGTCTGCGTTAGGTTCAACGTAGACTAGAAAGCCAATTGCAATTGACTTGTAATACACTCAGAAGACTAGTCCTCAAATCATGAATATCCAAAATAGAGGGCCAAAAGCAAAGATATCATTCAATGACAGATTCTGACTCAAGTTTCACCTAAAGATTAAGAATACTAAACTTGTACTAGTGACTTTATATGTGCTTTAGGGACAACATATCTGGCTCTTCTTTCTTCAAATGAATATTCAACCTCCTCAGGAGGGTCTTGTTCTTCAACTGGATAAGCACCAAAAGCTGGTTGGGCAGCTGGGGTGATAGTAGTCTGCATTGGAACTGAGACTGTTGAAGGTGTTGTGGCCACAGGAATTGGTATGGTCTTTGGAGTCCTATTCTCTTCATATGCAGAAGAAATTGTCTTTGAAGGAGTTGTGAAGGAGAGATTATTTTGTGGAATTGCCTTATTTAAGTCACCATGTGCCATGGCTGCTGCTTCTTCCAACATATTGGATTTTGATGATGTTGTTGAAGATATAGGCGAGAAAGGTTTCCGTATCAATGGAGATTCCGGTTCACGAGCATTTGAAGTAGTGAAATAATGTTTTTCAACATTAAGACCAGCAATATCTGACCCTCTTCTGCCTGCAGTTGTAAGGGGAAAAGAGTTTGTATCAACAGAGGACTCTAAACACACTATAAAAACTGTGACAACTAGCCCATACTATTTAACACAACAATCACAGAAGCATTATTGGCATTTCAAGATGAAAAACATAAGGTTTTCTGTTAATATATTTTTTGGTAAAAATGTTATCTAACATAGCCAACAGAAGAACTCAAAGAAATAGGACCTACTTCTTCAAAAATTAGTAAATATAGTGAAGAACCAGTTGATGTTCTTCCCAGACCCCGAGGGAGATTGGCAAGCTGTTATTGCTCAGTTTCAATTATATCCTCTTCAACAAAAGACAAAAATAAGAAGAAAAATGAAAGCAATTTAGCAAAAATCTCTTGATTCCAATTCCTGTGCATTGTGTAACTTCACAGATGGACTTACCACTTGATGTAATTGAAAAGGCATCATCCTGGCAGTAATTTAGAGGGTCATTCTGATGCATGCGCTCGCCTTTCTTTCCTTGGCGGGAAGATTTAGGAGTTTGAAGCATTGTTCCACCAACAGAAAGCCTTCTGTTACTTGCAGCTCCAGTTGAAAACCTTGGAGTTTTCTTCACACTTTGGGGCTTTGAAGGGCTTGGTTTTGAACCATAAAGTGCTTCCTGCTCTGCTATGAGCTGTACCTGTAGTTTCTTCTGATCCTGTATTAAAAGAGGCAGAGGTAACAGGCTTCATTAGCATATGTCTCCTTTCTCTTTTTTTTCTTCTTTTTTCCACTTCTATCTTTGTGCTAAATAAAATTGCCTTGATTTACAAGGTTATTTATTCTATGCATACACAGTACAGGTTACTGCTTAAGAAATGCGATTAACTAAAATGAAAGTTCCATACTCGTTGCCTCCGCTTTTCTTCTTCTTTCTCCTGACGCAATACTGTGTAATCTTCAAGCATTGAAAGAAGCCGAACCTGAGCAATGTTTAGTAAAGCAAGTTAGCAGCCAGATTTGAAAAGAGCATGGAAAAAAAAAAAGACTATTGCACACACCAAAGTGGCGAAAAATTCAGGAGCTAAACCTCAAGAAAGGAAATTTTACTTACACCATCGTATAAGAACTCAATCCCTCTCTCATTTTCCCATGCAGCAGTTTTTGAGCCCAAAGCCTCCACCATACCTGAGACATAGGAAAGCGTTTTGTTAATTATTTATTAATCATTCAGTCACACTGGTGGTTCCATGCAGAGAGAAAGCAATTTCCAGGATTCAAATAAACAACCAAAGTTCTCCAAACTAACCGATGATGTAAAAAGATAACATGTACCTGGAAGCTTATTAACTAAAGATCGGGCCTTCTCAGCACGTTTCAGCGTAAGATGAGCACCTTTTCCAGCATTATAGCGGTTATCATCCTGTGACACCACAAGATGATAAGCAGGAACAACAAATAATGTTTGTCCTCAAAAAGACATAGCAATGAGGAGACATTTTACCCTGTTATACTCTTCAAGCCAGCATTCCTCCTCACAGGCAGCCAGCCATTTCTCAACCTTTTCAAGTATATCTTTCCTGCTAAAAGCTTGTTCTTTAACATTTGCAATTTGAAGTTCTATTTGTTCAAGGACACTAGCTGGGTCCATAGTCCCTGCAATGACGTGAACATCAAGTAAATGATAAAAGATAAAATAGCATTAATGTGCTTCTAGCATTTTGCTTTGTTAAGACTGGTACCAGAATCTATGGCTTCAATACAGTATTCTATCCCGGTATCAGCTTCTGGAATCAAATGTGTCTTTCTACAAATCTCCTCAAGTTCTGATCTCTTTTTCAGAACAAGTTCTTTCATCTTGCTAGATTTCAACTCTTCCAACCGAGATACTTCTGCCTCAACCTACAAATTTTTCACTTGTAAGATCATACATCCAGACTTTTGCAAAGCTGAAGCCAGGAGACCACATAGAAAAATAAAAATAAGTAGGTCCAGCATGTGACTCACATATTTGATGAAGTCCAAAGAGAGAGTGTTTGGTTCAGTTACTTCAGGTTCTGATGCAGCTATGTTACAAGTAACATTCTGGAATATTTGCTGTTCTTCTATAGGAGTATCCATCAAGTTCCACAGTTCCAACATTGTTGTTGCAAGATCTTGAAGCTGTCATAAACAAGGACACCTTTAACAAGACACTTATGTTGTTTACCATACATATGAACAAGGAGTTGAACTAAAATTACCTTCTGCATCCTATGTATTTTAATCTCCCGCAGTTTGCATATTGCAGTAGCCAAATGTTGAATTACATCATTACTTATGTTCCTAAATCCTTCCTGAACTCCATAAGTTGGATGAATTTCGGTTACAGTTTTCTTGAAATCCATACCAAGAACTGAGCAAAGTGAGTTCAAAGTATCCAGATGTTCCTGAATCTGCTTCAATCGATTGCTCTGAAAAATAGATACACAAGTCAGTCACTGAACATTATTTAGAAGCAAGAACTCAGCTCTGAAGATGGCAGTATAAAGAATAATCCAACCTTCTCGGTTTGTAGTGCATGGAATTGTCTGTTTAACTCTTCAAGCTTTCTCAAGGATAGATCAGTTTCATCCACTTGCATATGAACAGCAGATCCATGAAGCTCATTGGACATCTTCTCTATTTCTCCTAAAACTTCAACAAACTGACTTTTTCGGTCTGATTTCCTCTTTCGCATCTCCTCCAGTTGTGGAAGAATTCTTTGATACTCTTCCCTCAAGCTTCCAGCACTTTTATCAGCCTGCTCCAGGAGCAAACTTATTATATTGGAATCAGCAAGGTCACAGTCATTTCAATTGTTAGATTTTTACTAGGTAACTTCACTTTCACATTTTTTTGCACATAAAGTTTTTTGTGATTAGAAGCTCCATTAATTGGATACAAGTCCAAATGTCTTCAAAGCAATTACTGTGTGAATTGCAGTTAACAAGTTCATCATCTGTCCTAAGGATGTGATTTTTTGAGGTGAAAATTGACTTTTGTACCCTTAATTTCATAATAAAAAAATACAAAACTTTGTAGTATTGCATCAAATATTAAACACAACAGTTGTAGAGGCAAACGGACAGTCCTTAGCTGTAGAAACCAAAAGAGTTTATTTCCATTTAAGCTAACCTGTCTAATATGTACGGGTCTTTCCCCCATAGCGGAGCATATTGCCGCAAGCTCTGCTTCAAAATCAGCAATAGCTTGTCTTAGCTGAGCTCTATTCTTGTTTGCCCGATCCACCTTTCTTCTATACACTTCTAGGCACTCTTGTTCAAGCTCAAGCAGCATTTTATCCCTATCAGTATCTGACTCCCCAACTTCATCCCATATTATCTGAAATTTAGTAGTATAGCAGGTGAAAAAATTTTGAATTTGTGATTTCAGTTGTAAAAGGATATGTTATGTATGAGAACATAAATTATGAAATCAACTGCAAGGTCAATGAGGCCAACAACTATGAAATCATCTGCAAGGTCAATGAAGCATACAAACCTGCAATTCACATAGAAGAGACCCACAAGTTGTTTCCACTTGCAGAAGTGGATCATTTTGGTGATTGGACATTTTAGCTGCCAAAGAAAACCTCTGTACACAATTCACAAGCAACAAAGCAAACAAGATAAGAATAGTGAAAAACAGAATCAAAATTCATTGACAAACACTTGGACTGGATGTTTAAAGAGGACAAAATTTTCATGAACTCCTTTCCTAAAATGCACCAATTCTTAAGAGATTAATAATTTATGGCATTATCAGATATGTAAACAATGATGAGATCATAGTGGACAATGGAAGCCTTAAAGTACTTACTAAGTTTATCATGGGCAAAATTAGAACAAACTTAGCTGCATTTACGATGTAAATCATGCCCAATTCTACACTAAAAGCGATTTCATCGATTTCATTTACCCCATTATGATCAATCAAATCACCGGTAAATAATAAAACAAGTAACCAATCTAAGCTCATCTAAATTATTAAGAATTCAACGCTAATCGTGACCTAAAAAATGAGCATTAACTGAGGATATTTTAGGCTTTTCTCAGATGAAGTGCTTAAACGGATACGGAACCTCAAAAAGCTTATCGATTTTTGTGAAATTTCCAAGCTTTTCCTACATTTTCTCGAGAAACAAACACAGAATTTGAATGATCAGTGAGGTGGTTCTGGTTGTGTGGGGACTAACCTGAAGAAAAAGCCGAGAGAGAAAGAGAGAGAGAGGTGAACGGCTTCAGGTAGGTCTTTCAATTCCAAATGTTTGATATGTTTGTTTCTTGGCAAAGATGAGATTTTCCTGGGGAAAAAAATGAATCTTTACTGGAAAAAAATGTATGGTCGAGTGTTTCTGGTCAAGACGAGAAAAAAGGTCTGATCTTTGATGCGAAATCTTGAACAACAGAGAGAGAGAGGAGCCGTTTTGAAGACAAAAGGACCGTTAAAGAGCGTTTGTTAAGGATTTTTCTTGGCTTACTCTGAAGAACCAAGTGGATTTGAATTTCAAATTACACCTCCTGATCTCCTGAAACCGATTCTAACAAACTCAAGCTACGTCTGAAGATCAACGGTCGATGATCGGTAAGGTTCATACTTGAGTGTTTCTACCATGGATGGTGGCGATTGGATGACCATTAAATAGGGCGGGACCTACAAATAAGACAAAACGAATAAGGTATGGGCTAACTCAAATTGATATTTAACAAGGCTTAAGAAATAGATTTAATTTGGAATTCAAATAATTACTATGTTCAAGTAAGCCCGGCAATCGATCTCAACTCGGAGTCAAGTCAGATTCAATTTGATCTAGCCTTAATTTGAGCCTTACAATGTTGCGAATACCGTACCGAATTTAGTATCGGATTAAATTTTAGTGGAGTACTGTTCCAGTATTGGTTAATACCAGATACCCTTTCAGGTAACTTTTAAATTTATGAAATAGTCTCAAAATTTTTTAAAAATTACAAAATAGTATATTGTTATATTGTACAGTTGTACTGCATATTTTTAATCACGTCTTCAAAAATTATAATAATAAATCTTAATTTAATTTATACAGTTAATTTAATAATTATTAATAAACATAATTAAATTTAAAATATATTTTTAAAATATATGAATTTTAAATAAATTTTGATTTAATAATTAAAAATATATAAAATAAATATTAGTTTATAAATAATAATTTAAAATTATTTATTTTAAAAAATAAAACATTTTTATTAATACATTATTAATAAATATTATATAAAATATTAAAATAAATTTAAATAAAAATAATTAATTTTTAAGTTTTATTTAATTTATAATTATTATTAGTAATAAAAAAATTATTTTATTTTAAAAAAAATTAAAAATTCACAATAATTATAAAAGCTGAAGTAAATAAAATAACTAATTAAAAAAACTTTGAAAAAAAGAGGGGAAGGAGAGATGGGAGGGAGGAAGGGAGGAAGGGAAAATTTAAAAAATTTTGAAAATTTTACAAAAAAATAGTCCCCCTAATTTTAAATTTTCTAATATCAGTCGGTATCGACTAGTACTATCTAAAATTGGCCAATACCAACCCGTATTTAAATCCGGTATAATCGACCCTCCGTTTCGTATCAATATTGTTATCCTTATATACGAGACAACGATATGACAATGGGTCGTGATTTTTTGTTACTGGCAATTTGAAGTTCGATTCATGTTTAGCAAGCATGATTTTATTTTAATTTTATCACGAAATTTAAATTCAAGCTCAATTCAAAATTTTAAAAATAATATTTTCATATTTTAATTCAACTCAATCAGATAAATTCAAATTATATTTGTTGACTTTAAATTAAATCCAAAATACTAAACCTAAATTTAAACCATTAGTTAAATAAAATTCATAATTGAATTTAAGATAATTAATTTAAAAAGTCTTAAGATTTTTTAATTTTTTTTTAAAAAATAATTTATTTACATCTTTTCAAATATCATATAATTTAGATGAAAAGATTATTTTTATCAATGTTATTTATTTTTTAAATACCACGTCAATATTCATCTATCAATCATATTTAAATTATACAAGCTTTAAAAAAATACTAATTTAAAAATATTATAAAAACTGAATGCTAAAATACAAAAATTTTAAAATATAAAACAATTTTAAATTTGTTATCTATTTGACTTAACTTCTTAATTAAGTTAAATAATTTATTATAAATATGTAACAAATCAAGAAGGTGAACTTTGGATCATAAAGTCACATGTTCAAGTCACAGAAATAGTCTCTTCGTAAAATGCAAAAAGAAAGTTACTTACATTATGTCCCTCTCACTTACAACTTTGATATAGTCTTATTTAAGTTTGTTTCAATTGACCTGAAACTAAACTGAAATGATGAATGCAAAACTCAAACTTTTATTAATTTTTATATATAATAGTAAATATTTTATCAAACAGCTCTGGGTTTCTCTACAAGTACATATTGATGTATATCTTAATGAAAAGCACGCATAAACATACAATAATTTATCTGCATGTTGAGTCTGATCTGGATCTCAGCTTCCCTCCAAAGAATTTCAGACAAGGAACTGATCTATTTTCTAAGACTCTACAATAAATTAACTGTCACTGAACATGTTACCTAGGAATGTGCAAAGGTTGCTTGTACAAGAAAGCATTCAGCAACCTTATGAAAATGAGCTCTTGCTGTCACCAATTTCTCTCTGTATGATTTCAAGCACAAGTTCATTCCAGATATCAACCGGACCTGGCATGCACCAGTGCAAGCAATCCTGCGGTGGAGGTCGTCCATCAGGACCGCGTTTTGTTATCTTATTCGGATCAGGGCTTCGGTATGGACCGGGATGCCCGTCGTGGCGATAACTGAAGGCTTCAGTGATATCCATCAACTTCAGCTTTGATTTATTAGTTCTCTTCTTAATTGCACGATCATAACCTGTTACCTGCTTCTTGTGCATTATATCTGTAAAACCATTTTCCACTAATTCACCAGCTGCAAGAGGTTTCACCTTCCCCGTGCATGATCCACCCGTGTTCCAGGCCCCACCTTCGTAATGATCGGGCGAAAAGGAGCGAACGATGGTAAGCCCGGTGTAATTTGGATGCGTGGCAAGAGATGTGAGAATTGTCTCAACAGATATCCCAAATGCTTCCACGTTGTTAACCTTCATTGGAGGAGAATTTTTCGGCCACCACAATTGTCCTCCCACAATTTCATTATTCAAAACGTAGACTGACTGCTTGGCGAACCAGTGTCCAGATGAAAGAACAATCACATCGAAACCTGGGATGAACTCCATAAAACCCTCATCTGGAGCATCTAAATGGAGTTTGGTAACACCCTCTGGAGCAAAGGCTAACTTCTCTGACGTTTGATGAACAAGCCAAGAAGACCATATCCGAACAATCATAGTGGATGTTGATCTAAAGTAATACCTCTGCATTTTTCGGTTACCTCGGTTTTTTGGAGCTTCCACCTGAAAACAAAACAAGCACTATTAGGAACACATCCAATCATAATGTCTCAATACGTCTGCTGAAATCATAATGTCTACGCCGCACACGAATCAGTCCATTAACACATTTACTAGGAAGAAAGAGGAAACTAAGGCATCAGATTAGAGGGACATCTCAGAAAGGGATATCAGAAGTATAGGTCTTGCTTTGGTTAGTGCAGGTTCACTAATGACCAGCTCCGGGGGGGGGGGGCTACTTATCTTACAGAAGAAAAATATCATTTGATTAGGTTGTAGTTATCCAAAAAGTGAACTGCCACAACCTATGTTAGCAAAAGAAGTACTTATGAGACAGAACTGACAGAATATGCTTATCACTTGCCTGCCAGAGAAGACATAACATTGATTCCATCTGATTTCGAGCCACAGAATCTCCAATGAAAGCTAGTGTCTTCCCCCTCATCAGCTCCAGAAATTTCTTGGCATCAAACCGTGGAAGATCACATTGAAACGGCTTCCATCGCCAATTCTCATATTCCTTATCAGGTCTCCCATTTCCTTGGCAGTTTTGCATCTGTGTTATGATGGGGCATGAGTTGTTTGTATAAGTCGGTCCCAGTGGATCATAAAACCAACTTCCATGAAACAGATCACATCCTACATGTCAAATGGGAAATCAGTCTGTAAAAGTTCAAAACCTAGAAGTTCTAAAAAAAGCTTTCGTAAAGCAGGTGAAAAACACAATGCAAAGTCATCACAAAAAGAGAAGAAAAGTGTAATCCTCTGCAAAATTAGATACAGAAGGCAGCTTCATACTGTCCATATCTCTTTAAGCTGCGTCGAGTACCTATATCTATAGTCACATAAGCACAACAATGGACCCTATTTAACCATTCCCATGAAGGAGCCCTTCAAAGCCTGCAAATCTATTCAGCACATAAATATATAATGTCTTATGGATTCTGCCAATATTAACGTACTTAAATAATGCTAGATTGCAATTGTTAACTCCTTTGATTGATAAACAAAATCTGAAAGGGAAAAGAAAAGAAACGTGAACATCAGTTCTCTATTTATAGAACAGTTGGCAATTGCAGAAAAAAAAAAAACAGTAAATGCAATAAAATGTTTAAAGTCCCTTTTGTATATTTCCACGCATAGCAGCTAAATGCAGAGGAATCATTTCTCAAATCCCTACTAGAGAAAAGTAAAGCACAGAAAGGACGTCAAAGAAAGAAAAACGATAATTAACAGTTCATTTGAATTGTTAGAAAAGAACCTGAATCATCTGCAGCATTCTTGGTTTCATTGCCGATCACGGGAAATATAGTTAGTTTAGTCTGAGAAGTAGTAGTCTGGCTACTGTCATCTAATCCTTTACCAACTCTACTGGAATTACTGAGTAAGGGATTCTCCAGATCAGTTGAAATAACTGAATTACTTCGAGCCTTCTCCTTTTTGTCATGTATAGTATCAGAAGTGCCAACATTCAACTTTAACTCAGATTGCAAATTCTTATTCTTATCAGCAACATCTGCAATACTATTAACACCACTGGAGCTTTCTGAGTTAAAACCAGACGGAGAATTAACAGTGGTCACATCTGTATTAACATCTTGGCGGCGTTCACTGGAGCTAAGACCCCCCTGAGTTGCGGTCAAAACCACTTTATTGGAGTTATCAATGCCGTAGAAATAAGTATGAAACGTAGTACCTATAGGGTATGAGACAAGAACCGCAGAAGCAAGAACTAAGAATAAAGCAAGCCCTCCCAAAGAGACGGCCATTGAAGAAAGCGACCGAGGGAAAGCAGCCATTGCAGCTGCAGCTTTCGGAGAAGCCAGCGTCATGGCTTCTAATTCAATCTTCTACATAGAAGTATGAAACACGAAGAACCCAAACCTCAACAAAAACCAACTATGTCTTCCTTTCAACAGATTCCAAAACCAACCTTGAAAACGACCCAGAACCCAAAATTTAATCTTGAATCTAAAATTCAGAAGTCAGAAGATCAAATCCACACCACCAATCTGGGAAAGATTTCAAAAAAAAAGGAAAAAGAAACATCATATTAATTAGCAAAAACAAATGCAGAAAAAAAAAGTTTTCTGTTTCTGATGTAGACTATGAAAGATTCGGATCGAGAACCTGAATAAAACTAACGATAATCCCTTCGCATTATGCACTTTCCCACGCGATAATCCACTAGGAACGCAACTGAAACCGAAACTTCGCTGTTATCGCGAGATTTAACCAACATCCAGTCTTTGCCGCTCTAATCCTCCTTTACCATCCTGAGAAAGGGATTAACACAAAATTTAACAAACAAATCCAATTTAGTGTTACATGTAAGGAAAAAAGACAAAATTTCGGACAAAGTCTTGAAAGATCATGAAATAAATCTGATTCCAAAAATCCAATTTTTTAGCGCAAAAAAAAAAAAACGGAATCCAAACGTTTGGTTGTGGGTTCCCAATTCGTCGAAGGGGCAAATCGAAACAGAATTACCATAACCAATAAACGATAAAATCCATTTAAGATCATTCATAAGGCGACGAAACACTTTATAGTTTCGGAATTACGAAACGACGAAAGCATTCAAACCCGTTCCAGTGTTGAAACCACAAAGCTCTAATCTTTGGAAAGTAAAAGAAAAATCGTGAAATAGGATCCAAATCGGACCTGGGAAGTTGGGTATTTGGCGAAGGAGGATGATAAATTATGAGTGTCGTTCGCTTATCTCGCTCTGCAGGCGTTATCGACGAGAGTAAACAAATGCGTCAAAAGGTAAGATCTTTGGATCGGGTGAAGATGGATTTGACTATTATTGGTTGGAGATTTCGACGAGAGAATGAGAATTTGCGAGAGTTGCGCTAATTCTGACGAATTTCGAATCCGCAAGCAACTCTATTTCAAAAACAGAGACAACAGTCAATCATCACTTTCCCCATTATTTTTCCTTTTCATACAGGGAGAGAGAGCGGTGTGGTGCCGCAATCGCTAAACTGCCCCTGTCACCTGATTCCTCTAAAATCTAAATCCTTTGGCGTTGGCGGTTAATTATTACATGCAGACAACCTTGTCCTTTTCTGACTTTTCCTCTCTTCATCTGATATTTTTCTATTTCTGTCCCATTATAATAATAAGTTAAAGTGTAGGAATTTTTAATAACGAGTATTAAGTATACCATTACCAAGTCTTTTATAAATTATATATCTAAGATATATTATTTCATAAGTCTGTGATATAAAATGAAATAATAAATTAAATTAATATTTATAAATTATAATATTAATTTAATAAATACAATGACAACAACAGCAACGTCACGTAGCGAGAGTTCCACTTAAATGCAACGTTACTCTTATATAATAAAGAGGTTGTTTCCGATAAACTCTCTTATAATGCAAATTAATAATAATACCAAATCTCTATAAATACTTATAACTAAACATATAGAACACGGTAAAAGTAAACAATACAAGATAAAATACATAAACAAATACATGAATTAGGATAAAAAGAGACAAGTATAAGAATAGATGACACCAACCATACTACCACACCATTCATACTACTTTGGTAAAGTAACTTGGTGATAAGTACTACTTAATCAAAATATTATGGTTGTCTACAAAACGAATGACTCGAAATAAAAAGTTTAGAAAATTAATTTAATAAATACTAATTTTAATTTTTGTATTTCAAAACAATGTATATTTTTAATTATTTACTTATTCTATTATTTTGGATATGTATGCATATGCATTTATAATTTTATAATATCGTCATGACGCATTGTATTTAGGTGTATCAAAAGTAACCTTTCGATTAGATAAGGATAAGGTTACGTATTAAACTTCTCTGAACTCTGTGCTTCAGCAAGACTTTAATTAGGTGTTGATGATGATGACAATAATGATTATTTTATTAATTTAATTCAAAAGTTGACTAATTTAAATTTATTTATTAAATTTTGTATTTTAATTTTTGGTTGATAAAATTTTAATATATAAAAATATGATCATAACCTTTTTCTCCATTTTTAAAACATTAATAATTAATATTAATAATTAATAATTAAATAAAACAAAAAAAAGGAATTTAAAATAACATCTTCTTTGGAACCAACTCGACCGCGATACATTAATAAACAAAAATATCTCTTTCTTTAAAATTTGGTTTTTTCGAGAAAAAAAAAAGAAAAGGACAGGAAAAGGACATGTGAATCATCGAGAAGCGGGTAAAACAGTTGGTCCACGTCAGCACGTAGTTAGCGGTAAAACAAAGAAAATTACATGTTTTGGTAAAACGGTAAATTAATTATTAAAAGGAACATGCTGCATCGAACGAGCTGTGGTCGTTTAAGTTCGCGAACTGCGTGACTGTTTTGTCTTTATAGAATTGTGCGACGTAGTTTTGTGCTTTCCAGCTAAGAAAACGCGGCGAGCACATGGTGTGTGTACGGTGCAGTGTGTACTGATCTGCTTGTCGGCTACTTTATGGGCCGGGTCGAGCTGATTTTTCTGGGTTAAGTAGTAAGCGCTAGGCTGCCTAAAGTTTTTAATGCAATAAAATTAAATGAAATGGAACATAATGAAACAATTTATAATAAAATAAAATATAAATATACGTAATATTAGAAAAATTATTATTTGAGAGATATAGAATATTTATAATATAATATAGTAAAATATTATTTAGACGAAGGGTTTATAATATACTCCTTCCGATTCATAATAAGTGACGTTTTAGAAGAATGCACACTTATTAAGAAAGTTAATGAAATGTCTGATATATCCTTATTAATTACATGTTAAAGTGCCTTGAAAATATAATCTGTGTGATCTGCGTAATTAAGATGTGAGAAAAATTAAAGGTTAATTTTGGAAGTAAAATTATAAACATACATATAAAGTAAAATATGACACTTATTTTGAATAATTAAAATGTATCTAAAACGACACTTATTATGAATCAGAGGGAGTAGTAAAGTTGTTTATTATTTTATATTCTATCATAAACTCTAAAATTGGAGGTTTTTTATTTTTATTGTTTAAAATGGAATGAGATGTAATATGAAACTCTCTTCTTCCAACTCATTCCATTCTATTATAAACCCTCTTTTTAAACGATGAAATAATATTACATTATATTCTATTCCATTATTAAACTTTTGAAAGTTTAAAATTTTGTGTTCGAGCTTAACTCAGCTTAAATTTCAATTAAGCCCCAAATTTTAAGCTCAATCTCAAGTTCGATCGGACTTTAGTGGTCATAAGCTCAATTTGTATTAGATACCAATGATCATATTTGTATTTCTAACTGTCGTGATTTAGTGACTTGCCCATACATTTGGACATGATCGATGAAGTCACGCATTTCATCGTAAGTATCCAAAATTAGTATATTAAACACGATTAGTGATGACTTAATTAGGATATTAGATCTCAGTGATCATCAATTATCAATGCTTGTTCCCATGTATGTCATGATTTGGTCACAACTGATCTCAAATTTAAAGCCTTGTCAAAAAGAAAATGAAATGAGTTAAATAAATCAAACTTATTTTATATACTTTGAAAACAGCCTCTCTTCTAATTTTTAATTTTTTAGAAACCTCTTTTTTAAATTTCGGATAATAAATAACAATGAAATACATATAATATGGACATCAAATGTAAACAAATCAAATATTATTTATTTGTATGGTTAGTGATGAGCTTGTTTGACTTTGCCTGATCTATGATTTAAAATAAAATTTTAAAAAGGCGTCAATTTGTCCCTGTCAATTAGGCACGGGTTGAGCTTAGTCAACCTAAACTTGACCTATTAACTTCCTGTTTGGCTCATCGTTTTGTCACTCTCGATCAGGCCATAGGTTGAGCTCGGTCAACCTGGACTTGGCTTGAGCCAAATTGCCATGCCTGACGATTCAATAAAACTCATAAATTCAAACTTAAACAATTAAATCTGATATAAATAAATTATTTATTATAATTAATTTTTAATTTAATTCGTTCACATCAAATTTTAAAATTGAGTTAAGTTATTATATTAATGACATTTAATTAATTTAGATATGACATTTATATTTCGTGCATTTTTTTATTTTTTCCTAATTTTAAAAGAAGCTACATGTCATCCATCTTGGGTGTCTTCTCGGCTATGGAGAATGGGAAGTATCTCGGGCTGCCTTCATTAGTGGGTAAGAGTAAAAAGGCTATCTTTAACTACTTAAA
>JANKOE010000007.1:54734967-54756773 GCA_026284465.1 Erythroxylum citrifolium
TGACATTGCCTCATCAGCTGCTGATGCAGCAGCCATTCTCTCCTTCTCAAGTTCTGCATAAGCCATAATAGACTTCAGCCTCTCAATCTTCACCATTCTCCTCAACGCCATTACATCAAATTCTTCATCTTCAACGCAACTTTCCTTTTCATAATCATCATCAGAATCATCACCATCAGGATTAATAACCTCTTTCGGTACTAGTGAATTGTCATCGACTTTTGGTTTTGGATTCCCCAACAATATCAACGAACCACATTTGCAAGGCGGAGTCTTTGAATCACAAACTCCATCAAAACCATTCTTTGAACAAAACCCCTTTCTCAAGCTCCTTGACTTTCCCCTAACAAGAAATAAGAACTGAACCAAACCCTTCCAATGCGAAGTAAACTGCGACAACCATAACCCAGCAAGGAACATCAAAAACAACCCCAAAAAATTGAAAACCGGCGAGAAAAGCCCAAAAATGAAAAACCCACCACCGAAAACACCACCACGAGTGAAGAACTTCAAACAAGAGACGTAATCCATCAAAAACGTCCCAGAAACAACCTACCCGGAGTCCCAAGTCTCAAGAACTGCGGTCCCAGCTATTAAAGAATCAATTTTTTCCAATAACATTGCAATTAAGCGATGCAGTGAAACGGGATCCCTTGTTTGGTTGCAAGAAAGGGAATATTTATCAAACAAGGTCTATCGCGTACAGGGTGACAAAATAGAGCAAGTAGTTTGTGGTCTTCCTCTACTGGGTTTAAAAAACCCAATAGAGGAAGACCACAAATTGACTCATAAGAGGGACAGACAGTTTTGTGAAGACGACAATGTACAGGACAGATACGTAACCAGAGTGTCGGTGAAGCAAGGACGACCGACATTTTTCCACCATACAATCAAATACTTACTTGACACTGGAGAGACGAACGTCTTCGCTCTGAAGGACAACGTCGGAGAGGGAAGGCTGGAGACTGCAATAGTCAGGGAGAAGGAGGTTGGAGGGCAAGCAGTCGGGGCACGAACACAGCAAGGAGTCGGGGGAGAATCGGGGTTAGATGTGTTATGCGCCGGGAGACAGGGACAACGTGTCCCTGTACTCCTTTTTTGGGAGGGATAAAATTTTTTGTCCCCATCAACCAGAGACGGTAGACAAAAATCCGGAGACAATAATCAAATAGGTCGCGAAGACAGGATCTATGTGTTCTGTCCATTGTCCTCACTTATGAGGACAGTAACCAAACATGAGGTAGGTGTTTATTTCCTGTCTCCACGTACCCGTCTCCTATTTCTCTGGAGGATAGAGACACAAATCATAAATAAGTGGCCAAAAAATTGTAGTTAAAAGTCAGCTTCGTTGGAGCTAGTATATAAGGATAATTAATCTTAAAATGTCCAATATTTTGAGATTGTTTTAATTCAGTTTTTAAGTTTTTAAAATTTTTAATTGAGTGATCAACTATTTAAAATTTTAATAGTTCAAATCAAAACGTTAGTCTCATTAGTAATTTATTAATTTAGTTAACAAACTCTTTGTTATTCATAACATGTGATGTTCATATAGAAAAATAATGGTCATAATTAGACTTGAGGAGAGAGTGAGTGTTTTTTTGGTAAATACTTAGTAATAAAAATTTTGTTAATCCAATCAACAAATTATTAACGGAATTAGTGTTTTGAATTGAACTATTAAAATTTTAAAAGGCTAATCACTTAATTAAAAATTTTAAAAAGCTTCAAAACTGATTGAAAAATTGGATACTTTAAGATTAGTTATCTTAAGTATATAAAGGTTTAAAAAGTACAGTTGGTCATAAAATTAATTAAAGATAAAATAAAATTAAAAATTTAAAATATAATTAAAAGAGATCGTTCTTATTTATCTAATGATTTAAAGTTTAATTAAAAAGTTATTAAATGCAATAGTTTATTTATTTTAGTTTATAATAACTTATTAATTTATAAAAATTGACTTATTATTAATTGATTAATTTTTAATAATAAAAGTTATTACAATAAGTTGAATTGAAAAATTAAAAATCAAATTTAAAATTTAAACGATTCAAAATTTTTACAATTAAATTATTCAAACCGATTGAATATTTTAATCATTGGTTTTAATTTCTATGTTATATACATAAATTGAAATTTTCTTTTTATAATTCAATATTAAAAAATAGTATTCATATTATATTAATAGATAAACACTACTTTTATTAACATTTTAGCCTTTTAGGCAATGTTTTTAAAACCGAATTGGAAGTTAAATCAGCAAGATAGAAAATTTAAGGTTTAAAAGATTCAACTAGTATTAGATCGGTTAAAGATTGAATAAAATTGAATAATTATAAAACAATTGAAAATGATTGTCATTATTTATTAAAATATTTAAAGTTTAACTAAAAAATGACTCTTAAATAAAAATTAAATAGTTTATTTTAGTTTATAAAAATTAATTAGTTGACAAAAATTAACCATCAATTTTTAATAATAAAAATTACTAAACTAAATTGAACAAAAAAAATTAAAAACCAAATAAAAAAGTTGAATAATTTGTATAGTTAAACATTAGTTTTAGGCAAAGCATTGGTTTACACAAAATTTGATCAATGAGGTGCATATATGCGTCTAACAAAGTATAAGGATTTTTTTTTTCAAATATTCAATTCTATGAATTTTTTTAATCCAGTGAATTATTTAATTATTTAAAATTTTAGATTTTTTCATTATTTTCATAGTCAATGAATTAATATGAGTTAAATAATAAATTTTTATTGATGTATAATGATTATTAATTTTATTGCATTTTATGTTTTATAATAACTCGATATACAAACAACTAAAAAAGATATTAAACACGTAATGTGTAGGGATGTAAATTTTGGCCAGGATTGAGTTGGCTACGGGTGAGCTGCAAGCTAAAATCGGCTCTAGGTCATAGCCAGACTAAACAAAAAAAATGACAATGTTTTGTAAATTTGTCTTTAAAAAAATAAAAACGGGCTAGGTCAACCCCACTCATCTGTGACCTATTAGATTACGAGTTAGCCTGAGGCTCATTTAACCATCGGGTAGGTCAGACTAGGCCCGGGCCCGACTTGTCCCGTTGACATCCCTAATAATGTGTAAATATTATAGATAATTCAATTTAGTTATTAAATTTTATTTAAATTAATAATATAAAATATGATATTTTATGAGTTGAAATATAATGTTTATTTTGGGTCTATCTTATTTTTATTTTGTATTTGAAAATTAAAAGAAAAATTTTAAAAATTAATAGGAAATAAGAAAACCCACATTTTTTTCGTTGATGAAGAGAAGAAATTTAATTTTAAGTTTGAGAAGCTTTTCCATTTTCAGTTTTCAACAGTCAATTCGCTGCGTTACCACCATCGCCCTCCCGCCAAAGGGTTTAAGCCTGCTAGTGCTTACTGCTTAGTCTTCCGTTTCTTCCTCCGTGGAGCCCTAGCTAGAACTCGCAAAGTCACCGCCGCAGCAATGAGCTTCGCGGCTTGTAAGATGATGCACTGCCCCACCGGCATCCAGAACTGTGCCTCCGGCTACATCACTCATTCTCGGGTCGACTTTGTCCCTCAGATTCCTCCTCTGCAGTCCGACGATCTAGACTCTGAGTGGTCCTCAGGCCGCGGGATTGGGCCCGTTCCGAACCTCGTTGTCACCGCCGGCAACGTCCTCGAGCTGTACGTAGTTAGGGTTCAAGAAGAAAGCGCTAGGGAGTCCCGAAATTTGTCAGAACCGAAGCGCGGTGGAGTAATGGACAGTGTTTCTGGAGCTTCTCTTGAGCTCGTTTGCCATTACAGGTTTTGAATTAAGCGTTTATGCGTATTGGATAGCTTAGTTGCTCCTTTTTTTATTCCGAGTTCTAATATTGTTTTAATAGGTTGCATGGTAATGTTGAGTCAATGGCGGTGCTGTCTAGTGAAGGTGGTGATGGTTCGAGGAGACGAGACTCTATTGTGTTAACATTTAAAGATGCTAAGATTACGGTTCTTGAGTTTGATGATTCAATTCATGGACTTCGTATAAGGTACAGTTCTTGAAGAACTTTATCGAACATGTTTTGTTCTATTGCTAAAATCTTAGATATGGCTAGTACAGTGGTGGAATTTAGGGTGTAACTAAATAATGGTTTGCTTCTTGATGTAATTGAGAGTTTTGTACTTATTTGTATGAGTTGTTTTCTTTTCCTTCAGTTCTATGCACTGTTTTGAGGGTCCGGAGTGGTTGCATATGAAAAGAGGTAGAGAATTCTTTTCAAGAGGGCCATTGGTTAAGGTTGATCCTCAAGGCAGATGTGGTGGTGTTCTTATTTACGATTTGCAGATGATAATACTTAAGGCTGCTCAGGTTTTTGTTGACTTCTAATCTAGTTAAGCATTAATCCTGTCTGAATTTTAGGTGCTGTGGATATACCACAATGGTCTTTTCACTCTCTCTACTGTTGTTGAAATTTGAATTCCTAGGCTGGTTCTGGTTTGGTGGGAGATGATGAAGCTCTTGGTTCTGGAGGTGCTATATCTGCTCGTGTCAAATCTTCTAGCATAATCAATCTCAGAGATTTGGAAGTCAAGCACACAAAAGATTTTGTATTCATACACGGTGAGTCTGACAAATTGCATTAACAATTGTTTTTGTGCTATATTGGTTCTAAGAACTAGATGGATGAATGAAAATGCTTTATGAGAAACAAGGTATCTTGCAAGTTGGAGTAGAAAGCAGGTGCATAGGAAAATCTTGAAAATGCCAAAATCACTTGAGAATACTAGAAACTTGTCCTTTGTGAGTTCAAATTTTGTTATGGACATGTTTTCTTTGTTAAGTTGTTTTTGAACATAGGTTATTAGAAGCGATTGACTACAAAAAGACTGACAATTCATGAACTTGAACGCACCATTTTCATGGTTTTTTGATTGAATTATATGTTGCACCTTTATGTGGTTGTAGAATTATCAGGCATACTTCATGGTATGTATTATCGGACACTATATGGTACATATTAGTTAGATCTAAAGTGCCCATGCTTAGAGATGGCAATGGGTAGGGCTCGAGCTTGGGTTGAAAATTTTTTCCTAGCCCAAGTTTCGCCAAAAGCCGATTGGGCCCAAAACATTCGGTCCAAACCTGAGCCTAGTCGGGCTTTAATAGTTCCAAAAATAACTTTTCATCAATATACAAAACAATTTCATTTTATATGTGAAAGAAGTTTAGGCTTTGGGCTGGGCTTAGGGTTCTCGAAGCTCTAAAAAAGGCCCAAGCCCAAGCTTGAGCTTGGTTCGAAACCTAAAAAAGATCCAATCTTGGCAGCATGAGTTGACTGGCTTTGGGCTAGGCTAGGCTCACGCCCTTTTGCCATCCCTACATGTTATATAAGTTTTGTACTTATTCTTGTTTTGTAGAATTCAAATTTTTGGTTAAGCATAAATATGGCAGGCACCCTTAATCAACACCCTCATAAGACATGTTGTTAAAACTTTTCTTGTGTAACATTTTATTGGGTATAAGAGTCCTCTAGTGGATGGCTAAGTACAGTGACTATACATACAACTTTTTTCATATTGAATTTTCACGCTTTAGTTTTTACTGTCTCATTTACATTTGTCTAATTAGTTTGATTTGCTTTGTCATGTAGATTATATTGAGCCTGTGGTGGTTATCCTTCATGAACGGGAGCTTACATGGGCTGATCGTATCGCATGGAAACATCATACTTGCATGATTTCTGCATTTAGCATCAGCACAACATTGAAGCAACCTACGCTCATATGGTCAGTTACGGTATGTTATGAAATTAAGCAAATGGGGTTAATGAGCTCACTTATATTTAGTTTGCGTGAACTTTAGTTTTTGTATTTGTGTAAACTTCATATGTTAGCTTCTCATACCCCCCTCATTTGGAAACCTGTTGATATTTTCATGGGTACATCTATGCCATGCTTACGTTAGCTTGTTCGATATCTTGTCAGAATCTCCCACATGATGCTTACAAGTTGCTTGCAGTGCCGTCACCAATTGGCGGTGTTCTTGTAATTAGTGCAAACACCATCCATTATCACAGTGAGGTTGGCTTTTGCATATGCATATTAACAGTTGCACCGTTCTTGTTGATGGTAAATGATGCAATGTTTATTTCACCTTATATGATTGAATGTCTACTCTTGTTGTGCAGTCAACATCTTGTGCATTGGCTTTGAACAATTTTGCTGTTTCTATTGACAGCAGGTCTTCACTCTATCGCTCTCTCCCAAATTGGCACAATCTCTGATTTTATGCTTATATTTCCTTGCATTATTGGTTGGTAATGTATGGGCCTCATAATGATTTTTTTGAGTTCATTATGGAGTATCAGAACTTGACTTGTCCTAACAGCCAAATGTTTTGGTATAGCGTTGTTATTCATCAAGTTTGGACTCTTTTTTCTTTATCCAGTTTTGGTTAACCTCATTATTGATGCTTTCCTCTTTTGCTTTCAGTCAAGAGATGCCAAGAGCAAGTTTTACTATGGAACTTGATGCCGCCAATGCAAGTTGGTTATTAAATGATGTGGCTTTGCTATCAACTAAAACTGGGGAACTCCTTTTATTAACCCTTGTTTATGATGGAAGGTAGCAGGTTATAACTTTCAATCATTAATTCAATAGATTCTTTGACTTTAATCTTTATTATAGAGTTTTCTTTTTCCAAGATGGTATGTTGTCAGCCATCACTGATATATGATATCTTTAACAAGCTATTGCTTTAGATGACAGGATATGCTGATGATGACTTCCGATTTTGAGTTTTAGATGCGCAAGAATATGTACACGGTCATTTAACTTTTTGTGTTTATTCAAGTAATATACATGCAGATTATGTTGGAATTTTAGGAACACAGGGAAGTCTTTAACCACGTGAAAAAAGTCTTATGTTATTATGATATGGATGCGTTGTGGGAAGAACCTACGAGGCAGATAACAACTACTTGCGAAGAAGTGTTTTATTAGGATTCTATTAAAGGAGTGTTTTATTAGGAGTCTATTAGATGAGTATTTTAATTTTAGGAGTTTATTATTTTTGCACTAGTTTCTGTTATAGTTATGTTAATAAAAACAACTTGAATAGGAGTCTTTCTAAGAGTCCTAAAACAACTTGAATAGGAGTCTTGTTGGGAGTCCTAGTTTAGGTGGAACTTTTATGTTTCTTTGCCTATATAAGGCTATTACGTTATGCAATAAAGTAAGCAAAAGCTATCATAAAAATTAGCTTAGAAGTAGAATATTTTAGTCCAATCTAGGCAGACCTTGTGATTGACAAGTGCTGCCTGTTTTCATCAGCAAAAATAAGTTCTACAAGGAAGGGATCCAACGTAAATAATGGAAAAGAGGTTAACTTTCTTGAGAATCGTCCTTGGACTCGATCCCAATCACGGGCACATAACAATTTGATATCAGAGCAGGAGTTCATGGATGAAACAAGGTATTTAGTTATAGAGCAATCTTCAGTAGATTGGCAGATGGATCAGAGGATACGGGCATTAGAGATGGGGCAACAAGAATTGAAGGCTCAATATGCAGAGATTATCCGCATGCTTGCAAGGTTGGAAGGTGCAAAATCAAGCGAGTATCAGGCACCACCACCACCACCACGGGAGGAGAGGACCGATGGGGGCAGCAGGGTAAAGAATGGTGCCTAAATATACTAAGATGGAATTTCTAGCATACGATGGCTCAATGGATCCGTTGGTTTGGCTTCACAAGTGTGAGCAGTTTTTCCTAAGCCAACAAACAGCGAAGGAGGAGAAGATAAGATTGGTTGCCTTTCCTTTAATGAGGGAGGCCCAACTGTGGTTCTTTCAACTTGAATAAGAAGAACCAAGGATGCATTGGTACTCTTTCAAACGCTATTGCAATATGAGATTTAGCCCTCACCTTAGTAACAACCCTGTAGGAGAATTTGTGAATCTCAAACAGACAGGGAGCATAGACGAATATCAACGCCAATTCCAAACACTGCTAGCTCAATCCATAGGCCTTCCACGAGACCTACAAGTAAATCTATTCACGGCTGGGTTGGTATAAGGGCTACGAATCAAGGTGGAGATGCAATATCTTGTTAATCTTGGAGTTGCAATGAACTTAGCAAGAGCATGCGAAAGAAAATTGCAATGTATGCAAATGCAATACACCCAAGGGGTAAGAGGCAACCGAGACACTACCCTATGACTATCTTCGCAGCTTGACAGTAGTAGTAATAGCACTAGCGCTAGTGCAGCCACACCTTTAGGAAGTAAGGTAAATTCGGGGGCTAAAACAACAATCTCCGGTATAACAAGTACTCCGCCCCCGATGGGAAGGCACTTAACCATAGCGAAAATGACTGAAAGAAGAGAGAAGGGGATGTGCTACAATTGTGATGAGACTTATTCGGTGGGGCACAAATGTAAGTGACTATTTTGGATTGAGGTGGCAAATTCTGAGGAAGAAGGAGAGGAACCAGTGGAGAGAGAACCTCAGATATCTTTGCCTACCATCACTGGCATAACCTGAGTTCGAGCTTGAGGGCAAGTTCGATGTCGAAGAGGGGAGTGATGATATGGATGCATTGTGGGAAGAACCTACGAGGCAGATAGGAACTACTTGCAAAGAGGAGTGTTTTATTAGGAGTCTATTAGAGGAATATTTTTATTTTAGGAGTATTATTTTTGCACTAGTTTCTGTTATAGTTATGTTAATAAAAACAACTTTAATAGGAGTCTTTCTAAGAGTCCTAAAATAGCTTGAATAGGAGTCTTTCTAGGAGTCCTAGTTTAGGTGGAACTTTTATGTTTCTTTGCCTATTTAAGGCTATTACGTTATGCAATAAAGTAAGCAACAGGCCATCATAAAAATTAGCTTAGAAGTCGAATAATTTAGTCCAATCTAGGCAGACCTTGTATTTTCATCAGCAAAAATAGGTTCTGCAAGGAAGGGATCCGATGTAAATAATGGAAAAGAGGTTAACTTTCTTGAGAATCGTCCTTGGACTTGATCCCAAGCACAAACACATAACATATTATTCCTCTTTTCTTGTTCATGCTTTGCAAGTTTGCAATAAAATCTACTTAGGCTTTGTTTCTCTTCAGAAGCATTTAATGTATTGTACGTTTATGTGGTAGTGGTTGGAGCAATGCGCATGTTGTTGGGTCTGTATGTCTAGATAGCTAGCATTGTAAATACCTTGGGTTCCAATTAAAATTAGAATGGCAAAACTAATCAAATTGCTTGAGTATGTTTTCTGAGATTGTATTGTGGCTAGTTCATTTAATGAATCTATGAATGTTTCATTATACAAGTGATTTAGTGCGACTTTGATAAGCTCTGTATTCATATCTCTTTATCTTGAAGGGTTGTGCAGAGACTTGATCTTTCCAAGTCTAAAGCTTCAGTTCTGTCTTCGGTTAGTTAATTTGTTGTATTCTCTTTGTTAGGTTACTTGAACTTTGTTTCTTTCTACGATAATGTTTCACTGTTAATCTGTGTATGGGAACTCCTGATTATGCTAACAGGGCATCACAACGATCGGGAAGTCATTATTTTTTCTGGCCAGTCGTTTGGGTGATAGTTTGCTTGTGCAATTTACTTGTGGGATGGAATCTACACTGTCATCATCTGGTTTGAAGGAAGAGGTAATTTTTGTTTGTTAATATCCTAAGTTTTGCTTAGTGCTACTTCAACCACCATATTTTCGTTCATTTACCTGATCTTGTCATCTAAGACTATGCAAAATATATGAACTTAATTGTTTCAAGAATATTCTTGAAATTTACCTAATAAAAGTTCACCAGTGTTCCTTCCGCCTCTTGACGATTTCTCTGCTCTTTGCATTACGTGCAGGTTGGAGATATTGAAGGTGACATTCCTTCGGCAAAGCGATTGAGGAGGTCATCTTCTGATGCTTTGCAAGATATTGCTAGCGGGGAGGAGCTTTCTCTATATGGATCAGCTCCAAATAATGCAGAATCAGCACAGGTTGCCTGAGTTTATTCTTTTCGTTTATGCTTTTTTTTCTCTCTGTGCTTAGGAAGGAAAAGTGAATACTGCATTTTAGTTAAGAAGCCAATGAAAGTAAAACCTAGTAATATAAAATTGAGATAACATATATTAACTAGTACCTTATTCTTAAATATCATAGATGAACTCTTAAAATAGTGAGTTCTACTGAATGGTTAGGGTGAAGGTATGTCTCAAATTGAGGGAGTTTAGGGAAATACACTGATTAACCTCTCGCTTTATTCAGGAATTACACGATCTTATTTCTTTAATTAGCAAGAACATATATAGGCATTCTATTTAAGATAATAGCCTCAAGATTCCACTTTGGTGGCAGATTTATCCAATTATGTTTGTCATTTTTTGATTTTCTGTTATTGACTTTGACTTTTTTTCTACTTGTCTAATTATTATTGCTTTTTGCTTCTTCTTATGTTTTATTTTCACCGATGCAGAAAACTTTCTCATTTGCAGTACGGGATTCATTGATCAATGTTGGTCCTTTGAAGGACTTTGCTTATGGCTTGAGGATAAATGCTGACGCTAGTGCAACTGGTATTGCCAAGCAAAGCAACTATGATATGGTTAGTTTTACATGGTAAAAGTGTTACTTGAGGCCCAAAAGGATGGCAAGAAAAGAAAAGAAATTGTATTTCGTCCCACTCAAAAGCCAGAGCTTTGTGGGTGTTACCACACCTTTATTATTGCTTGTTTAGCTTTTGTTTCTGATATTTTGTATTCTTGTAATCCACACAAATTGTATCACTTAATCTAAAATGGAAACAAGAGCTATTTCTTTTGAGGTATGCAATCAAATACTTCTTCATTCACTTTTTAATGGTTACCCTTTTAAGGTATGCTGCTCTGGTCATGGAAAAAATGGTGCTCTTTGTGTTCTTAGACAATCAATTCGCCCAGAGATGATAACTGAGGTCTGTCGTTACTGTACCTTCTTTCTTTCTTACTGCCTTCCATTTTCTATTTGTTATATGTACATGGAAATCAATAATGCTACTGCTATTCGTAGGACTATAAGGTGAAGTTCTATACGGATATGATTGTCTTTTGGTAACACGTTAGTCAGTGTTTTGAAAGGTTTAATCATATAATTGGTATGCTAAGTTGTTATAACGTCTCACTGATTCAACATTTTCAACAGTAGACATAGTGGTGGCATTGGGATTTGAAGTGTCTGTCTTTAAAAGCTGCTTCAAATGTCAGACTTTGTCTAACTCATTACATCTCTATGTGTGCCTGTTGGTTTTAGAATTGTCAAACTAAAAAGTTAGATTGATTGTGGTTTGTTTTGATGCACTCCTGGAACTTGTCACAAGATGTTAGCAATTAACGATATCCACAAACTATATATTGCTTCCTCTATCAAATGTTCACATTTCTTGTGAAATACTTCTGTGCAGGTTGAGCTTCCTGGTTGTAAAGGTATTTGGACTGTGTACCACAAGAATGCACGTGGCCATGTTGCCGATTCATCTAAAATAGCTGCCAGTGATGATGAATACCATGCATATTTAATCATAAGCATGGAAGCTCGTACAATGGTAACCTCCTATTGCTTTTGATGGCAAAGTTATGTAGGAATTAGTGGGCTATCTCTTCTTGATGTGATACCAATCATATATGGTATCAGGGGAGGAAGGACAGGAGGAAACAATGTGAATTTGATATAAAAAAGTCAACCCACCTCTACTAAGTCTTTCCAACCCACCTAAAAAGTATGTATGTTGCAGTTTGAAGAATTGATTTTTTTACTTGTCCCTAGTCACTTTATTACTTCCTACTTTCTTCTTTCCCCACTACGGGAATTTGATCACTAATTTGTCCATTGCATCATAAGCCTGCCTTGTGATCACTCCATTCCTCAAACACCCTTATCATCTTAGGTACAGTTCCTACTCCTATCTTCCCGCAGTGCACTCATTTCTTGTAATCATAAACTATCTTGAAACTTCAATAGAGAGAAAGCCTTCCTTATTTTGATGGCTTGTGAGTAAGCATTGTGTAATTCATATCTTATTGGGTTACTTATGGTTTTGTTGAGGATTAGGTACTCGAAACTGGTGAGCTTTTGACAGAAGTCACAGAAAGTGTGGACTATTTCGTACAAGGAAGAACAATTGCTGCTGGGAACTTGTTTGGAAGGTTAAACAACAGTCTCATCTTAGCTACCAAGTTTATCTACATTGTTTCTGTTTACTCCCTTCCCCATCAGATGATGTTTCTCTTCATCTCATTTTGAACCCTTCTACTGCTGTGGTAGGACTTATTGTCAGTGTTCTTAAACTGTTGATTATCTTTTACTATAAAATTGTTGGACTTTTCCTTCACTCTCACTGATGTAAAATATATTTTTCATGTTTTCTTCTTGCATCATTTTCTTGTTCTTCAGGCGTCGAGTGGTTCAAGTTTTTGAATATGGTGCTCGAATTCTTGATGGTTCTTTTATGACTCAAGATTTAAACTTTGGAGTTACTAACTCTGGATCTGGTCCTGGTCCTGGTCCTGAGAGTGTGAAAGTGATGGCTGTTTCTATTGCTGATCCATATGTATTAGTGAAAATGACAGATGGAACTATTCGTCTTCTGGTTGGAGGTATGTGTTTGCATTGATCATTTTTTATGTGTGTAATCTTGCATTCTGATCCTCCTCTCTTAGATTGTAAGTTAACTTTGGAGAGATAAAGTGGTCCCATAATAACTTTGGAGAGATAATGTGGTGCCATAAACTTAATAACTTACATTTTATTTCTATTGCCGCGTATATGTTGATAAGAAAGAGCTACTTGCCATGAATCTGTAGCACTGAAGATTCCAAGAGCTTAGTTGATTGTGACTTTCTACTGTTGCTTGTGTCATTGTGCTCATCGAGTAGCTCATTTTGCTTTGTGCACATGTCGCCAATTGATTATGGTTCTATATGTTTGTGTTAATTCTTGTTTTCTTTTTGCTCTTTCTTCTCATCTAAGATTTTTAACTTTTAACATCTTTCATGATGAGTACCAGATCCTTCAACTTGTACTGTTTCTATAAACACTCCATCTGCCTTTGAAAGCTCAAAGAAATTGGTGTCTGCTTGTACACTGTATCATGATAAAGGACCAGAACCATGGCTTCGAAAGACAAGTACGGATGCTTGGCTTTCCACGGGCGTCAGTGAGACCATTGATGGTGCTGATGGTGGACAACATGAACAGGGTGATATATATTGTGTTGTTTGTTATGAAAGTGGTGCCCTTGAAATTTTTGATGTGCCCAATTTCAGTTCTGTTTTCTTTGCGGATAAATTTATCTCTGGAAAGAGCCATCTACTTGATACCTTCCTACAGGAGTCACCCAGTGATTCTCGGAAGGTGTTGAACAAAAGTTCTGAAGAAGTGGCTGGCCTTGGTAGGAAAGATTGTCTTCAAAATCTGAACGTTGTTGAATTGGCTATGCAGAGATGGTCCGGACATCATAGTCGCCCTTTTCTTTTTGGAATTCTGACTGATGGGACAATCCTTTGTTACCATGCTTACTTGTTTGAAAGTACAGATAATACATCTAAAGTAGGTGATGTTGGTTCTGGATCGAATTCTATTGGAATAAGCAGCATTAGTGCTTCAAGGCTTAGGAATTTGCGATTTGTCCGTGTTCCCTTGGATAATTACATAAGAGAAGAATTCTCAAGTGAATCCACAAGCCAAAGGATTACCATTTTCAAGAATATCAGTGGTTATCAAGGGTTTTTCCTTTCTGGGTTAAGACCGGCTTGGTTTATGGTGTTTAGGGAGCGAATAAGAGTTCATCCACAGGTCAAAAGTTTTGCCTTTTGCTAGAAACTTTTTTTAATTTCTATATCCATTGACTTGTTGCATAAGCAAGTGCAGATATGGTTACAGAATTCCTTTTCTTTTTAACGAGTTAAAGTCTCATCTTGTGAAATTCTATTTTCCTATTTTGAGCAGCTATGTGATGGATCTATTGTTGCGTTCACTGTTCTTCACAATGTGAATTGTAATCATGGGCTTATCTGTGTTACCTCACAGGTTCTTATGAATCTTTTCTGCCTGATCTTTTACATTTAATTATGTGCTTTGTCATTACAGCTTATCATCAACTAACAACCTTACAGGGAAATTTGAAGATTTGTCAACTGCCAACAGTGTCAAGCTACGATAACTATTGGCCAGTTCAGAAGGTGCTTTCTCCTTTCTTTTTCATCAGTATTCATTTGTCAATGCTGTATACAGGTGACATTCATCAATGTGCTCACAATAACTCCTACATTTGTTAGATTCCACTGAGAGGAACTCCACATCAAGTGACATATTTTGCAGAGAGAAATCTATATCCACTTATTGTCTCTGTTCCTGTGAGTCTCCTTTGCATTAGTTGTGCATTTACTTTTTGATATTCTTTGCAAGTACAAGCTTTTTTGTTTTGGTCTGTCCTTTGCAAATATAATCTAAGTGTGCAACTTATGAACTGCCACATTTATTATACCTTGTATGGGGCTTAATGCTCTTGTAATAGAGTTAGTCAAAGTTTAATTTGGATAAAGCATAATGGTTAACTAGTTTGGGTATTAGGTATCTGTCAAGTAACTCTGACTATTCTATTAGTGCAATGTTTTGATAAATTTGTTCTTACATCAAAAGTAGAAAAATTTCATCACCATATACTTCTTGACGATCTTAGCTCTATGTCCTTAGTATCATGTGAATATTTTACTAACTATATGTTTTATTCATGAGGTCACTTTTAAACATCTTCTTTAGGTTTACAAACCATTGAATCAAGTCTTGTCATCATTGGTTGATCAAGAAGTTGGCCATCAGATGGAGAATCCTAATCTAAGTTCTGATGAGATGCACCAAACTTACTGTGTTGAAGAGTTTGAGGTGCGGATCTTGGAGCCTGAAAAATCTGGTGGTCCTTGGCAAACTAAGGCTACAATCCCAATGCAAAGTTCTGAAAATGCCCTAACAGTGAGAATGGTTACACTCTTTGTAAGTATGCTTTTTTATTAATTCTTTTATCAAAAGTTTGTGCCAGTGAATGGTGTAAGTAATTGGCGGTAGTATATTGGCTCTGTTCCTTGTGATTTTCCTTGAGAATGGTTAGTGTTTAAGGAGACAGTCATATCTGTCCCATCTGCATATCATTTTTTATTTGCTTCTCTACTCATGTTATAAGAGACATATAACTTCTGTAGACGTGTGAGGAAAAAGGAAGAAACTGGAGAATTCCAGCATGAACGCTGTTTGGTGGAGAGGGAATTTGTCCTTTTTGTAACTTTCCATTAGTGCCTGTAGTACTGCATCTGTTTTGGTAACAATATGAGTTCATGTAAATTTGGTCATCTACATTAGATATGCAACTTATCAAACTTAATATACAAAATACAGATTTTTCCTGTGTCTCTAATTAATTGTTGGTGTTCACTCAGACTCCAGCTCTTGGTATTATGAAAGCAAATATCTTTGTTATAGTACCTGGAGAAATTCTACTAGTTTGTTGCACTAACTCCTAACAAATTTTCAAGTAAAACGATAGGCCCTCTTAATACAAGATATTAAAATTCTCATCTAGAGAGATTATAACACCTCAAGATCTAAATAGATTTGGGGTGCTTAAAACATGAGAAAATTAGAAAACAAAAGGCTAAAAGCATGAGTTGCTGATCCTTGAAAGAATGTAAATCTTATTGAATGAAAAACAAAACTATTAAAAGGAAAGACAAGGTCTTATCACCAACAAAAAAGTTACCACTGACAGGCCCAAAACATATGAAGGCTAGGGTCTTTAGGGAGGAAAGGAAAGAGAAGAGAGGAATGTGACATACATGTGTGCTTTAACTTGTGTAGTACTTTTTTGCAGAATACAACTACAAAGGAGAATGATACACTCATGGCAATTGGGACTGCTTATGTGCAAGGGGAGGATGTTGCAGCAAGAGGACGTGTTCTTCTCTTTTCTTTTGCAAAAAGTTCAGACAGTTCTCAGAATCTGGTGTGAACCAGTTCATCCTTTATATCCCTCTTTTTTCTTTTACCTTTTGGTATCACAAAACCAATACGCATATAAGTTTAGCATTTGCTTACATTCTTCCCTCCAAATCTTGATACTACCACACTTGAATATATTGATTTCAATTTCCTTCAGGTTTCAGAAGCATATTCGAAAGAACTAAAAGGTGCTATATCTGCATTGGCTGCACTACAAGGTCATCTGTTGATAGCTTCTGGTCCTAAAATTATTCTTCATAAATGGACTGGTACAGAATTGAATGGTGTTGCCTTTTTTGATGCTCCACCATTATATGTTGTGAGCTTGAATATTGTAAGTATGCCCAAGTAATCAAAATACTCTGGAAATTCCCTCTAGAATTTTGTAGATCCTGGAAATATGATTTATGTCAGCCTTCATATCATGTCCTCTGATTTTGATTGCTGCACTTAACTTATCATGGATGCTTAGATTGTCTTTTCTCAAGAGTAGGGGAAGGGAGAAACGGAACTGAGAATGAGGTTAAAAGATGTGGTTCTAAAATTTGAAACGGAAACGTCTGAAGTTCATGTCTACGGGTTACTGTTATCAATTAAATCTGCAGTGCCAAACTAGTGGAAATCTTTATCAAGGACAATGATGGATGCTAAATTGGTAATAACGTTTTTCTGGTGCATTCATGTTCTGATTTTCTTGCTCTTTTGATTTGTCATTGCAGGTCAAGAATTTTATCCTCTTGGGTGACATTCACAAAAGTATATATTTTCTAAGTTGGAAGGAGCAGGGAGCTCAACTTAGCTTATTAGCCAAGGATTTTAGCTCTCTTGATTGTTTTGCAACCGAGTTTTTGATCGATGGAAGCACACTGAGCCTTGTAGTTTCTGATGAACAGAAGAACATACAGGTTAGCATATCTATAACTTGACAAAATGCCATTCAGTGGCCAACACTTAATAGTTGAATCCATGAAAGGGAATTTGAGTTGGAACAATATTCAGCCCTTGAATTGGGTGATTTTTTTTTTCAACTCAACAAGTTGGTTCTGCTCATTGCTAAATAGTTTGTAAATGTCAAAGCAGATATTCTATTATGCCCCAAAGATGTCTGAGAGTTGGAAAGGACAAAAGCTGCTTTCAAGGGCTGAATTTCATGTTGGTGCCCATGTGACCAAGTTTATGCGGTTGCAAATGCTTCCTACTTCTGACCGTGGTGGTGCTGCTCCAGGCTCTGATAAGACCAATCGTTTTGCTTTACTATTTGGTACCCTTGATGGTAGCATTGGCTGTATTGCACCTCTCGATGAGCTTACATTCCGTAGATTGCAAGCACTACAAAAGAAACTTGTTGATGCTGTTCCTCATGTAGCTGGCTTAAACCCGAGATCATTTCGGCAGTTTCGCGCTTGTGGAAAGGCCCACCGACCTGGCCCTGAAACCATAGTTGATTGTGAACTACTTTCCCAGTAAGTCTTCTTTCCATGAGTTATGGCTGCATTGGCTTCTTGTACAATCCCTCAGATTGATCATCAAGGTCATGTGAGAGAGGGTCGATTAAATTCAACTTTTTTGTTTACCTATATGTCATCACGGTGCCAGGAAGCCATGCTAAATTCCATCTGATTATTAGTTACATTTTTTTTGTTGCCCTCTTCCCAATATATACGTGGGTTTGTCTTCGAGAATGTGTAGCATGAATTCCATTTGGTCCTTTTAGAAGAAGACACTATCTTTGCTGATCTGATGTGTGTGCCTGTATTTTACAGCTATGAGATGCTCCCATTGGAAGAACAGCTTGAAATTGCTCAACAGATTTCAACAACCCGGGCACAAATTTTATCAAATTTGAATGACCTTTCTCACGGAACAAGTTTCTTGTGATTAAGCTGACCGGAACTTGGGATGGCTGAAGCATGAAAGTCTAATGATCATTAACAGGCAAGAGGCAATCATTCCTGCTTGCGAAATAAAGGTGTGCTCTTCAAACTTCAGATGAACTGTTTACCCAAAATAAGCAGTTCGGAGTTGCCAGCAGTTAACCCCCTTTACATCAACTCCTTTTGTATAGTTCATTCTGCAACTAAAGTAAACGTCATGAACCATGGTTGTACCTTTGAAGAAAGGAACATCAGTAACTTTTTGGTATTGTATGCTCTTTTTACGCACTTGATGAAGCATGGATGTTCAAATGTTAACTGAAAACGAGAAAATTTTAGCTACTGTAACGAGTATGCGAACCATGAGATGTTCAATCCCCGCAGTTGAGAGTTGATGAGATTTTAATAACACTGGGATTTTATTCAGGTATGTCTTTTTCACTTGTTAGGGGTGAAGAACTACAGAATTGAGCATATATGCCTTGCATGACTCGATGAAAGTATACAATGGAGCTATACTGATTTTATCAAGGTTTTGTTTCGACATAAAGGTATGTGTACTATTTGTTGTAATGGTCCTTATATATCGTATTAATATCCGAAAGATCATAAAAGAAAATTTCTGCTGTTTGATAGTTGTATTCATATAGGTTTAAGATAGTTGTGGATTGCAGTTTTTCTCGGTTTGGTTTATGGAGTGAAATGAAATAATTCTAAAAGTAGGAAATGCCATTGGATTTGGTAGATTTAGTCCGGTCTAAAGTCAACCGAAGTTATGATTGATTGAACTTTAGATTGAGTTCAGGTTGAGATCAATCAAAATATTTTAAAAAATTAAAATGATATTGTTTTAAATGATTCAAGCGAATTTTAGATTAAATTCAGATTATGCCTTTAGGTCGTGTTTGAATTACGATCATTAGACTCATTATAAAGCTAAAATTATGCATCGAAGGAATGGAAAGAGAGGGAATCTTTATATTCAACGGTTTTAAATGAATAGGTTCTTTTATCAAGTAGGGCAATCATTATCTAAAATTATAGGTTTATGCAAAATCATCTCAAATGGGGTCTTCGGGTCTTCTATTCAAGTTTTAAAAACTCAATCGGTTCGGCTGATTTAATAACAAAAATTTTAAATTGTTTAATTTTTTGTTTTGATTTAATTTATATTTTAATAATTCTTGTTAAAAATTTATCTATAAATAAATAATTTTTTATTTAATAATTTTTTAAATAAACTTCAAATTTTTCATAGATGATAATTTTTTAATTATATTTTAAAATTTATTTAATCTTTGTCGGTTATATTACAGCTTAATACGAGAACTTTTTAAATTTTAAACTTCTTGTCATCGATCCTGTTTTTAAAATATTGTAAAATAATAGTTTTTTTTAAACGGAGGAACCTACAACTGTTATCCTTTAGATACGCATTGAATAAACCTCTGGATTGACACAATAGCCTGCATATCACGCATAACTAGGTGCTTCGTATTAGGCAAGTCCTGTACAATAGGCTTGATCGAGAGAGCGTAAGTAGGAGGATTTGAACGTCGTCTTATGTCCTCCCACTCTATCAACTCGACCATCTCTAAGAAGAATAAAATAATAGTTGCTAATACAATTACTTATTAAAAGAAAATAAGTGTTTATTCATTATCTATCCACAATTGAAAAAAAAAATCTTCCCATAATATTAGTTCCAACAAAGATTTTGTTTTATAAGGTTGGAGTCTAATATTATTATTTTCAATGTACGTTTAATGAATAAATTTTTGAATATTCATAAATAATTAAATGATCAAATAATTCATTTTGATTAGATATTTGAAAATCATGCAAATTTATGAGACTCATATTCCAATTTTTTAATTTTTTTAGAAAACCTCACACCAATTACTTTTACCTCCCCTTTAAAAGCCACCAAAAATTAAGAAAAAGAGGAAAATGGGCTTGGGCCTAATGCACGTGGGTGTGATGCAATAATTTTGTCTACCATATACGTACAAACGTTCATGACACATGTGGGCATTACTTCATCAATGTCTCCTGATAAGTATTCTATATATATATATATATATATATATATATATTATAAGGGGCTGTTCTAGAGTGTGTTATACCTAAAATTATTTTATTATTGGGACCAATTTCTTCAAAGGATTGTCTCCTGTACAATGAACATTTGATTTGATGAAGGAGCAAAAGGAACATTGTTAGATACTTTAATTTTTTTTCCTGTATCCCTCCCTTTGTACAAACAAAATGTTCTGAAACTGCTCCTTAGATGAGCTTATATTCCAAAAAATTCTGAGGTTCCTCTCCTTCTAGGTAGCCTTGACAATGAAAGAAAGAGCTATGTAAAAGCACCACTTAAGAGGATCATAGAAAGTGCAAACTGACCATAACAGCCTTGAAAGAGTTCCAACAATTAGGAATATTCATCATACTACAACTGTTTAGGATTGGCCTCCAGTTGGTATTAACAAACTCACACTGGAAGAATAAATGTTAGTGACTTTTCTCAGCCCTCTGACATAATATGCACTAGTTAGGGATATAGAGAAAGCACTTTAATTTGCCAATCGTTGACTGTTTTTTTTAAAAGCTTGCCACAATATAAACGCAGCTTGAGGATGGCAATGCTTGATCCAAACAACCCTAGTCTAGGGAGTTATGGTAATGTGCTTCTGCATGAAATTCCTACAAGTTTTGTTGGTGAAAATCCCATTATTGGAGTGCTTCCAGATAGTTTTGTCCTCTCCTCCAAGCAGGTTAGTTTGATGAATTTTAGGTAATATAGAAATAGGGACAACATCTTGAGTAAAGATTTGTCTATCCTTTAGGGCCTCCTCAACTGTGATGTTCTGGTCGAGAACATTTCTAAGATAGTCCATCCTTTGCAGGTTATCCTTTGCAGGTTAATTAGAGGGTCATAAGATAACCAGTTGTCAAATAAAAAACTGGTGACAAATTCTTGCCTTAAGTCATCTCTTGTTTTAAGGATATTTCTCCAAGTTGATGTGAAATTAGCTCTGATTTTAACATTTCAAATGCTTCCTGCCTTGATGACCATGTACCTACTTTCACCAAAGGGATTGCTTATCAATTAATAAATGCCAAAGTCTTTTTGCCATCATAACTGTATTAATCATTTTCAGAGAAATAATCCCAATACCTCCTTTGTTCTTTGGTGAACAAACCTCATTCCATTGCATACGAGCCCTCCTAGTAGATTCCTCTTGTCCATACCATAGAAAGGTGTTGCAAATCCTCTTTATGGTTTTAATAATTTTCCTAGGTATAGCCATATGAGTAGACCATAAGACATTGACAGAATTCAATACAAAGGATATGAGTTCGATCCTACCTACTGTAAATAGAGATTTAGAGCTCTAGGATGCAATTTTACTCTTTATCCTTCCAACTAGTAAGGATAAATCAATAGAAGTAGGATTAGAACTAGAAATTGGGTTACCAAGAAATACCATTGACAATGATAGAAAATTTAAAATAGTGATCGATTAGATAGTGGATTCACACTCCAAGGCAGATTTAGACAAAAAGAAACTACTTTTAGTATAATTCACTTCCAATCTAGAGAGATTGTTAAATGTTTTCAAGGCCTTCATTAGTGTAGAGACACAAGTATGATTTACCTTAAAAAGCAAAATAAGATAATCTGCAAAGCTCAAGTTTGTAATCCTCATATTCTTGCACTTGGACTATGGAGTGATATTTAAAAACTTTAGTTCGATTTACTACAACTTTAAAAGTTATGTTGAAGATCTCTATAACAAGAGCAAAGAGATATGGTAAAAGGGGGTTACCTTGTCGAATTCCCTTGGAGTTTTTAAAGTGTTTACTAGGCTATCAATTCACCAAGACTTTAAAAGTAGGAGTTGT
>JANKOE010000007.1:54826949-54837559 GCA_026284465.1 Erythroxylum citrifolium
TAACAATTGTATAAAGACGTTCTTGAATTTATTTGGTGTTATTGTTTAACATCTATAAAACATAAACATGTTTTAAAACTTTACATACGTTGCGTGCTTTTGGATTCAGATAAAAAAATGTATTTTATTATCTTTCATTCTCGTTAATGTAACAAACCAAGCAATATTATTGGTATTAATACAGAAACCCAAGTTACAAACCAAACATCATTTTTTTATTTTTCCCTTCTACTATTATACTCATATCCATAGTCAATTACGTGCTCAAACCAAACGCCTAGTAACAAACGCATGATCTTATTTCGTTTAATATATTTTGAAAATTTAATTGAATAATTATTTTAATCACTTAATTTTATTAATATTTTTATTATAATAATTAAAAAAATAATAAAACTATGTCTTTCTTAGTATTTCTAATGTTATAAAATCGATTAATTACAAAAAAATCTCAAACTTTGCTCAATTTTGTAATTATAGCCGGAACTTTAAAAAGTGATAATTAAATGTTCAAATTGTCAAATTTTTTCAATTTTAGTCAGATGTTAGTGTTTCAGTTAAGTTTTTCGACGTGGCTTGCTACGTTTTTTAAAAACTTAACTAACGGTACACATCAACCAAAATTAACACAACTAATAAAGATTAATAAAACGACGGCATTTAATCACATGATTAAAACGATATCATCATTAAAAAATGACGCAGATTAATCTTTAAATTAGTTTATGCAGCCTCAATGCCCTCAACCTTATTTTTTAGATTGTGCCATGTATTCGAGAGAACAAAAACGAAGGTTGAGAGCGTCAGGACTTCGTAAACTAATTTCGAGATTAAACTGTGTCATTTTTGAACGATGTATTTTGTTTTTTGAAACTGAATATATTTAATGGGATAGTTCTGCATCACAGATTAGAGTGTCTGCTAAGAAATACGGCAGCATGTCCCAACTATGCCGTATGGGATATCTAGTAGCTGTTTTAGCTAATAACTTGCAAGTTTATCCCCTGCCCTAAAGCTTGTTCATAATCTGCCACAACGTATTCTCAGTTATATGATCAAACTTCGTTTTATTAATTATGTTAATTTTAGCTTACATATATTATTAATTAAGATTTTTGAAATATGTGACAAGTCGCACTAGTGAAGTTATCGGAGACACTAACGTTGGGCTAGAATTAACGTTAGGCTAGAATTGATAAAAATTAGAAAGTTTGAAATTCGAATTATAATTGAGGAAAGTTTGAAATTTTTTTTTGTAATTAACCCTATAAAATAATAAGAATAAATTTAAGAATATGTAAAATTTTAAAAGAAAATTTTATTCTTATTAACACAAAAAGATATTCCCTATGCCACTTCAAGAGATAGGCTCCAACTAGAGACTACAACAAATGGGTCAGGCTCAGGATCCGTTTATTCTTTTGATAAACCGATGTCATTTTGGTTAAAATTGTTTCGGGCCAGCCCTTTTGAGCCCAAATCTGGTCTAGCTCAGGTTTTGGACTTTGACTTTGGGCCAACAGTAGCTGCAAACTGGTAATGCTTTACTACACAAGTTCAGAAGTCAAACTTTTAACCGTGACCAACAGTAATGAATCATGATGAAGAAAGTCCTGCAAATGGTGCTTTGTACATTTAGTAGAAATGAAAAGATCAGTCTCTTTCTAAAGAGGCTCAAAACGCTTCCTTAAACCTGGGACTGCCTTGTACAACTTCCCTTTCTGGTACAACATCATGGTATTTGACATAATTCCATAACGATCAAGCCAAAAACTTATGTACAACCTTCGATGAATCACCAAAAAATTATACACGTAGATCAGAAGTGCCGTGCCGATGCAACAGATCATCCTAAGTGCCATTAGAACGGAATTGACGACGTTACGAAACCTTATATTCACAAATCACTGCATTCTTTAACTGTACTTGCTGATAGGTAACATAACTGTTGATTGTGCGAATATCACAATAATCTGTTATGCACTTCGATCATGGAAACTTTTTCCTGCAATGTAATGAAATGAGACAACTATTTCTCTGAGATGTTCCACGGCATTAAGAATCTGGAAGTTTTTGCCTTAACCAACCGAATGGTAAGAAGGAGAATGCGAGAGAGAGAGAGAAAGAGAGAGAGAGAGAGAGAAGTGAACCTCATTTTGTGTGCTGCTTTCTGATGGAAACCATTGCAGAAGAACTCCCAAATTCATGACACTAGGTATCAGCTTGAATAGAAGAGGAGTTGTTACCTGAAATTAGTGATGCAGAGAGCTAAACAAATGTCTTTTCCAGAAAAACTAGTATTCCACATTGCATTCTGTAAGATACAAACCAGACTTAAAGCCGTTGTTCCGAGAAGAAGAAGATACATCTTTCCCTGCATTAACCATGAACAAAATTTTGAAGACAACAGAGAGGTGACGTGATAGAATATATATGGACATCTGCCATCTGAATATTGTAATTAAGAGTTCAATATCTCAGCCTAACATCCTCATATACTTAAAGCCATAATAATCCCACATGTTGAATGGCGACTCCCTCGTAAAACCGGTTTACATTTTGATTTATATCATCAGTAGCCATTCAAAGTTATACTCATGGCCATGCATGGATGCTGAGAGAGAGAGAGAGAGAGAGAGAGAATATGTATGCATGAATCTGTGGAAACATGTACATGTGGAAAGAGACTAAACAGAGAAGCAGGGAGCGACAGGAACTACCTGAACCAAATGAAGATTTGAGGCACGACTTAGCAGGACAAAAGCAAATTCTCCGATTTGAGCAAGTAGCACCCCAGCCTAGAGCATAATTCAGGAAATTGTTGTTTTCAAACTACAATTTGTCAAAAGGATATAATTTATCCTGATTTCTTCGATATACTTAGCAAGGCCTACTCACATGGAATGATGTCCTAATGTTATACCCAAAACCTTTGATAACCACAGCAGCAACAGCTGTCTTCACAACTACAACGAGAATCACAGATGCCAACAATATATCGACATGGTTCCATAGAAAATGAACATGTATGAGCATTCCAATACTAGAAAGGAAGAGAGCTGCAAACAGGTTACGTATTGGTTCCACCTACAAAGTAGAATAACATTGAATAAAATAACATATTAGTTATAATTTTTCTAAGCATGAAAGCAAGATCGTACAAATTTTCGCCACTAGGGCCAATGGTAAAAATTCCAATTTTTTTTGGCTAAAAAGGATGTTATCAACGTATCACTTGATTGAATTGATTGGATGATTTCCCAGTTGGTACTGGATACCAAGCATGCACTAAATGATTAAAACCCTACCCTGTACTTGTTTGTAGAGGGTTATAGCATTTATGTTAGTTGAGCGTACATAAAGAAAATGATCAATGAATGCATAAGAAAGACCGAATTTCAAGAGATGTACACAGAGACTTATAACGATAACAAAGACAGAAACAAGACAACTACGTTCATGCAACAGTATGTTGACATAAATGGGAAAAATAAGAACGCCTTCATATGCTCATAAGAATACCTGGTCTAAAGTATGCTGTGCTAAGTCAGTGGTGGATATCATAACCCCAGCCACAAATGAACCCAATTCAAGACTCAGGCCCAGCTTGTCACTGCACTGAATCATTTGAAGGAAAGACAAACTATAAACATGATGGATATGAGATACTTCAAGAAATAGGGATTCAGCTGGAATGAAGTTGTGGAATTCAGTTGGATTTCCTAACCACAACTTCATTCAATAATTGAGGGTAACCCACTTCATCACAAAATATTTCCTTCTTATATTAGAGTATTACTCAAGTATTAAAACATATTACTCAAGGCCACAAACTGGCAATATGATAAATCATTAAATATAAGTTGCGAATTTTGTATGCTATATCTTAATCATCATAATTTAAGAAAGTCACATCATTCTTTGTTTTCTAATAACTGATTAATAAAGAAGCTTAAACTAGTACTACTACAATTAAAAAATCAAGTCACAAACAATAAATTGGCTTTTTATAAGAAACACACTTCTATTCCATTTATCATCTCTCTTTCAAACACAAAAAATGCCTTCAAGCAACCAAATTCTCTGGTTTTAGGAAAACAGCTCCTGTAAAGAAAGCATTCGCAAAATGTAATGCTATTGGTCTAATGAGAATGGTAACAAGGACATGCAACGGCTGAGATAAGGCGATATATGCCCATAAAATGTACAAGACACTGTGAACCTTTGTTATAGAAGCTAAAAGGTTCAGGAAATGCAGCATGTATCCAATATAGCCTTTCAAACAACAAAGGAATTAGAACTTCTTAACAATTCAGGAAGAGGTAAAATCTTCAAGTCAGTAAGTTGCAATGTTTTAGGCACAGCAAATATTTGTTTTTTCATATGAGAGGGAAAGGTAAACACATTTTCTACTTACCCAAGCAGATAACAAACAGAAGGCAACAGCGGCTAGCTGGTAGAGTTCATTAGTCTGATTCACAACATAGAAAAAGAATTGTGAACTTTCAAAAGAAATCCTGGTCAGCACCAAGACAAAACCAAACATAATCATGAAAAAGCAAGATGTTGGTGAAATTCCAGAGATATGGTCAAACTTACTTGAGATGATATCTGCATCATTAACTTAAGGAAGCGAGGAACAAATGACCAAGACAAAAAGGATGCAGCAGTGAGATAAGTGGATAGCACCAATAACCTGATGTTAAATAAATCATAGGAGCAAGCTTCAGTAAACATCTTTAAGGGTCAACCTATATAGGACCAAAAAGAACAAAAATAGGAAAACAAAGTTCCAAAAGGAAAGAAAGCATGTAAACTTTACAGTTGCCAAAAATGAGGGAAACAAAAGATTGGAAAGAAGATGTGGAAATGAACTTACGACTTCCCCATCGAGACCATTCCTTGTAATAAGCCACTGTTTCCACCCAAAACAGGAAGCAAGGCAAATAGTAAACCAACAGCACAATCCTGAACCAATTCCAGTAATGGGATGAATGGTGTGTAATAAGATAAGCAAGGTTTCACCTCACCATTTAATAAGTATGTCAGTATAAATAACATAAACAGTAAACACAGAGAACCTGAAAAATAAGGGTCCCAATTGCAACTTGACCATGAAGAGCATTATTGCTATTCTTTTCTACTAAAAATTTCACCACCTGGCACGTGAAACAATGAAGACAAATCATTACAGTACTGTCAGGAGCAATGAGAAGCACAAGAGGAGGTTTTATTGTCAGAACTAGGAAAGAAAAATACCACTGCTGTTGATGACATTGACAAGAAGGCACCCACAAATACACCCTCAGACAAACTTGCTCCACATACCTGCAAAGTATCGGTATCCACAGTAAGCATCCATTTGGAAGAAAACTTTTATGCCTATAGCAGAATGAAGTTAGACATATCTAAGAACCACACCACAGCAGTTATGCCACAAATGCACATATATATTGCGATTTGAAGCAGTCCTCCACCTACAGCAACAGGACCCACAACTTTCAACTGCATTAATGATGAGTTAAAATTGATTTTAGAAACTTGAAAGCAAAAGTTTTGCCATAAACTGCCTAACTTATAGAAAAAGATGGTCTAAGACAATACTATACACCATTATTTCCCAAATCATGTATACAACACCTTTGTCAGAGAGAATTCCAAGCCTAAAGCAAAGAGAAGAAACACAACACCAAATTGTGCAACAGTTTCAACCTGTGATGAAACACGAAGTCTTATGTCACAATTGAACAACTTAAAAGACTATATCTCATTGATTCACCACAGACACAGCCATATTTGCATCATTTTTGGCCTCATAAACATTAACATAATTCTTCAACGAACTGCCCAGAATATTAACACTGTAACTTGAAATGGCATACCTGAACCATCTCGCTAATGAATTTCAGACCTCCAGGTCCAATAAGTGAACCAGCAAGAAGATAGCCCACTATAGCCTGCCATATTTTTATCTTTCAGAAAAATAACCTCATGGAAATTCAACCTACAGATTGTGCAATCTTGCCGAACATCAATCTCAAGATGCATAAGACATTCATCAGATGCAAGCAATTGAAGATTACTGGAAATAGTATATGGTGTTGCTCACCGGTTGTCCTAAACAAGAAAAGACAATTCCACCAATGGCAGCAGAAACTATGACTACAACTAGATCTGAAATCAATCTGCAGGAAACAAACCAACATATCAAATATATCAAATAACCAGACAACCAAATTTTACAGCTTCTATCACAACAAATATGCCAGGCCCACAAACTAAACCTCAGATCCACTTGAAGTACCGGGTACTTGGATTTCTTGTTTGACATGACGAACACATTGTCCTAAAATTGGTTAGATGTTCATATCAGAAATAATGAAACTTGAAACCTTAATATAGTTGAATTTGTAATCCTTCCTAAGAGATTTCCATAAGAAATTTTCTCAAACCTTTTTGTCAATTAAGGTTGTCATGTCTTCAGAGTCATCATTTTCCAATGAAAACACATCTTGAATCTGGAAAGGTCTTGTTCCACTGGAAAAAGGAAGAAGAGAAAACAAACACATCACTAAATTCTGTCATTTCCCATCATAGTATAGAGGTATATCTTTAATTTGTAGCCAACAATTACATTACAATAAATCTTATAGATCCCATACTTTCCCACTTGAGTATCATTCTTCTTGGGCTTTTCATGGGTGATCTTAGCCACAGTCTCCAAAACAGCCTGTAAAAACATAAGAATGGCTCATTAAGAAGTGAGCAAGAATTACAAGAGACAAATAAACAAAACATGAAAATAATCAACAACATCGCTAGGTTGAACCAATTCAAGTCCAATGGTGACAGGCTTAATCAGAGTCAAATTCAATCTAACTTCTCAAGCCAACATTAGTGACATCTTGTGCCAAAAAATTCAAATTTCAGTTGTAATTCCTGAAAAAGAAATTTGCATCCCTCAACCATTAACTATTTAACAAACATAAGCTAGATAAGAAGTCAAAATCGTTAACATTCTCCTTCTCTTTATGCATTAAAGTGTAGTAGCATACTACGTTAAGGTTATGAACCAGACAGCGCGTTACACAAAGGAAACTATTCATCACAATTAAAAGGCCAGTCCTAAACTACAAAATGAGAAGTGCGTAGTTTAAATTTCAGAAAAAATAAAAGAACAAATTTTGACTTTGCACTCTGCCTTGCAGTTGCAAAAACAATTCAGAGAATGCAAGCAATGCATGAGTAGAACAGGATTTAAGAAAGAGAAGACATACTTGTTGATCTGCTACACTGCTGTTAAAGTTGCTTCCATCAGAACCTAATCAAAAATACAAACAAAAAGTTAAAATTAAAGAAGCCTATTCGATCAATTAAGCAACAAAACAGCCTTGAAAGGAATGAAACATCGGTGGTCTTCACAACTAAAACAGAGACTTCCATTAAACCCAAGGTATAGCAGACACCGTCCTAAAACTTGTTAAAAGCTTCCACATTTCGACAATTTGAGTAAAACCCACGTACCTTGTGCATACCCTTGCTAAGCCTAAACAGACTTTAAGCTACATTTTATTATTATCAAATCTCAATTATAAGCATAAAACAATAAAGCGGCAGATTTTCCACCTTCAGATTGATCGTTGTCGGAGAACTCTTTCTCGAGAACCCGATCGAACATGTTGGCAATGCTTCCTTCTCCATCTCCAGCAGTCGAGGAATTCAACAAATTCCCGTAAAACCTCTCGCGCATTTCCTGATCAGATCTCGCACACCCACCGTCCCGCACGTGAACCGCAAGTATCATCAACATGCAACACCACAATCTAAAAGCTCCTCCTCGCTTCTTCATCCCCATCAAATCAATCCTTACAATATCTCTTCCTTCTCTCTCCACTACACTTCCATAATTCAAAAGGATGAGAAAAAAGAAAAGTTGGTTACGGTGAAGATCGATTCGAATGTAGTAAACGGGTTGAATAGTATTTCGCTTTTCGGTAACGAAAAAAGAAAAATAAAAAATGCTGATTTAATTAAAAGTTTGACTAAAAATAATTTATTAAATTATGTTATTAATTAAAATAATAATATTTTATTAAATTTTAATAAAATGATAAGTTTTAGCCTTTAGTATTAACATCATTAATTATTTATTTATCTTACTAAAAATGTCTTTGTAACAAAGGTTTGAATTATAAAATGATTTAAAATAGAATTAATGTTATAGATAATTTAAAGGATTAATTAAAAATTTTCAAACTTTATTTAATTATACAATTATAATCCAAATTTAAAAAAGTGGCAATTAAATACTTAAGCTTTCAATTTTTTTCAATTTTATCCCGGCGTTGCTATTTTCATTAATATTGTTAACGTGACTTGTCACATAAGATAGAAATTATAAATATTTATATACATTAGACTTAATTATGTTTAACTAAACTAATTCATTTTGACATTGAAATCTCTAAATCAAATTATGTCATGTCGGTGTGAGACAACAATGATAAACGACACAGTTTTTAATAATCTGAATGAAATTTCAATTTATCACCCTGAGTCACCTCTTTTTTTCCGTGAAATGATGAACTAATTTAGGCTTTTTCAATTTTAGCAATTTAAGTAGCGAGTTTGATTTAGAAATTTCAATCTCAAAATAACGTAACTTAATTAAATTTAATTAAGTATGACGTGTATAAGTGTTTGAAATAAGTTGCGAATTTTGTATGCTATATCTTAGTTCATGTCATTTTATTTACGATTGATATGAGCAATTGTAAGAGGCCTTAACCTTTTACAATACCGACATAGGTTCGATCCACACTGATTGGGATCTATTTTTTTACACAAACTTCAATCCATTGATTTAGATTATTTATTGGGTCATTTTATTATCTTTATCCGGATCAAATTGCGTAACTTACCTAATTAATTATTAAAAATAAAAAATATAATTAATAATTGCCCAGCAATACGAAAAGAAGGACAAAATTATCCGACAGCTATTAAATAAATTTTATTTATTTAATTTATAAATACTAATTAATTTATAAAAATTGGTTAAATTTGCGGTCAACATCCGCTTTTAAAACATGCAAAAAAACACATTTAAAGTCTTGATTGTCAGCCGGTGACGCGTCGCATAGTTGACCGTTAAATATTGACCCCGCTCACAAGGAACGTGGCCTCCACAGCCACACGCAATCTTACGGAGCCGATTGTGACTCTTCACCTCATACCTCACCGCCTACTCTCTGTTCACAAGTTGGGGATTAGAGATTGAGATTGAGGCAGAACAGAGGAGAACAGAACAGAAGAGAGCACAGCAATTCTTTATCTATGGCGACGATAAGTGGGTGTACTTTAGGCGCAGTTTCATGCTACAGCAGGTCAAGAGTTGAAGTACTCAACAGGCCAAGTGGAGTAGCTGCCGTGAGGCCGAGGAGAGCGGTGGCGGTAAGGGCAGAAGCGGCGCCGATAAACCCAGAAGTCAGGAAGAATGAAGAGAAGGTGGTTGACTCTGTTCTTGTAGCCGACCTCTCTAAGCCCGTCACTGCCTATTGCAGGTTTGGTTTTAACTTGAAACTTTCTAGTTTCGATCCTCAGAAATTTCCAGTTATTCACTTGAATTTTTGTAGAAATTGTAAATTTTGATGGGGTGTATTACTTGGTATTTGAAGATGTTGGAGGTCAGGGACTTTCCCTTTATGCGACGGAAGCCATGTGAAGCACAATAAAGCTACTGGGGACAACGTTGGGCCATTGTTGTTGAAGAAGCAGAAAGAGTGAGCTGTATGGGTTATTTTGCCCGAGGAACAGAATTTACTGTGATGAATAATGTTATTGGATATCTGTTTTCTGTTATTACCTGTTCCAGCCTTCCAGGTTGAACTTTGTTTTTCATTTCTACAACATTGGAACTGTTAGAAATAATCTTAATAAAACACAATCACAGAGAAAATCTTAGATAGGATCATTTGCATATGTATACAAAACAAAAAATTGCATACTTGGCATGTTGATGGAGATCACCAGTTAAAGACAACTTTTTTACAGATTTTCTAATACAGAGGTTTGTGGAAAAAGGTACCAATTATTTTTTTGTTCTTTGGTTTTAAATTCAAAAAACCTTAACTACCTTGGGTAGTTATTTAAAGTAAAATGACCATGATACTCCTTATGGGTGTATGTGATTCGTTATCTTCCACTCACAAATAATGAGTTTTAATTTAATAAAAAAAAATTCTGCAGTGCTCATATTTGTTCAATAATCGGTGTGATTAGCATATGACGAGAGTACATTATTATATATCAGTTAGAAGTATATGACATTTCGATTAACAAATTAATTCTGGAACTTATATGTCCTTGAGTAGACATTGTATGCTATATCCTCGGTCATATCTCGTATTTGCATTTTTTTAATCTCATTTAGTTTCTTGTGTCATGACTGTATTCAAGTTCTCTATTAAAAAGACGATGGTCATCTATGAATACTTTTTATATGAGTCAATGATCTAAATTAAATGATATTCTTCTGTTCTCAATTCTCTTTTAAATTAAATTTAATTTGCTTTCTTAGAATTATTCTATAGAATCGCATCTTGCATGAT
>JANKOE010000007.1:54853777-54864512 GCA_026284465.1 Erythroxylum citrifolium
AATTATTAATTAAAACTATGAATAATTTAATTTAATTTAATAACTTATTTAATTTTATAATTAAATTAATAAATATCCATAAATTTAATTAAATTTAAAATATCTCTAAAATATATCAATTCTAAATAAAATATGAATTAATAATTCAATATTTTTAAAATAAATAAAATTTTCACTTTAAATTATTTATTTTAATAAAATAAAATAATTTATTAATAAAATAAAATAATTTATAAAATTATCACTTTAAATTATAAATTTGTTCCAAACAGTGTAATGGAATTCAATTATAATATTACTGGATTTGTTCCAAACAATGTAATTGAATTCAATTTTAATATTACTGGATTTGTTTCAAACAGTGTAAATTAAATTTAATTCCAATTTCAATTCCAATTTTGAATTCGTTCATGAATTCAATTAACTGTGTTCCATGTCTAATCCAACGGGGAAAACCGAAATTACGAAGGGTTTAAGTAATCCAACGGCTAAGGATGCGTCAACGTTCAACCGTTAAACCCCGAAATCACAAACCCTAATTCGATTTCTTCCTCTTTCTCTCCTGCTTCAGCAACTAACAGGGGAGAACCTATCCCTTCGTTAGTTTTCGCCAACAATTCAGAACTTGAGGAGAAGAAGATGAAGAAAAGGGTCGATCTTGAAACCGCAGAAACTGATTTGTCGATCAAGACCACGACGACTACTAAGAAGAAGAAGAAACTGATGGAAGAGGATGAATTCTCGGAGGAGAGGAAGAGAGACAAGAAGAAGAAGCGCAAAGTTGTGGAAATCGAGCCCCGAGGTGGAGAAGAAGAAGAGGGGAGCGAGAGCAGCTCGGAGCTGGTTGAGCCTCAGGTAAGTGTTGAGAGATCAAAGAAGAGTAAGAAAGCGAAGAAGGAAAACGACGGCGTAGAGGAGGAGGCCAAGGGCGAGGATCCAAATGCTGTAACTAGGTTTCGGATATCGGAACCGTTGAGAGAGAAGCTAAAGTCCAAGGGGATCGAGAACCTGTTCCCTATTCAAGCCGGGACTTTTGATGACATTCTCGACGGTTCAGATTTGGTTGGACGGGCACGGACTGGTCAGGTAAATTTTGTTTTTATTAGCTATTATTTGTCGGTTAAAGATGTGATTTGTGAGGATCTTGGTTGGGTTAATTTTGCAGGGTAAAACACTGGCTTTTGTGTTGCCTATTTTGGAGTCTTTAACAAATGGTCCTGCATGGAGGAAGACGGGCCATGGCAGGCCTCCGAGTGTTTTGGTGCTTTTGCCCACAAGAGAATTGGCTATTCAGGTATGTTATGAGCGAGTTTAATGTTCTTAGCGATTATATGGAGTTTGCATAACTTTTGATGTTGTTATTTGTCGTGTTTGTAGGTTTTTGATGATTTCAAACTCTATGGTGGAGCGATGAGCTTGACATCTCTCTGTCTATATGGAGGAGCCCCCTATAATACACAGGAGTATAATTTGAGGAGAGGTGTGGATATAGTTGTTGGAACCCCTGGTCGCATTAAGGTGCCCATTTGTTGTGATTATCTTCAAGATTGTGTTCTAGAATTTGATAACAGTGTGGAAGTTCTCCGATACATGTCTTTAGTTATCATATATTGACTTAGATGGGTCCTTTGTTTAGGATCATATTGAAAGAGGCAACATTGACTTCAGTGTGCTGAAGTTTCGCGTCCTTGATGAAGCTGATGAAATGCTGAGGATGGGTTTTGTTGAAGATGTTGAATTCATTCTAGGTATGTAGCTGTGAGAGTGATTTGGTGATCCACTATGTAAGACTTACTATTATGCATTTGAGGCCTGATTCTGTTTCTTTGAAAATCTTTGTTCTGAAGTTGCAATCATCTTTCCCTGGATTAATCCGTATAGTGTGAAGTATTAATTTGTTTTGTAAACTGGCTATGAAGTACAAAATAAAATGTTGAAGGTACTAAGCTTATTTTTGAGAATGACTAAAGTATTTGTCAGAAAGTTAGATATATGAAGTTCTTAAATTTGGAGTGAAGGGAAGGGTGTTATCCTTGTGTTTGTAAATGGTGCGCCTGGATTAATTATTGTTTGTCATTTTTGTACGTGGTTCTTACTAAAATTTAGGTGTTTCACTGAACAAATTACTGTTTCAGTACATGACATGCACTACATAAGTTCTGTTTTTGCTTTGTTGGATTGTGTGGTCTGTTTAGTGGGTTGGTCTATGTTATTGTGTTTTGAAGGAAAAGTAGAAGATGTAAGCAAAGTTCAGACACTTCTCTTCAGTGCTACCTTGCCAGACTGGGTGAAACATGTTTGTCTCTCAACCATGATGCTGTTTTTTTCTGAATCAAGTTTCACTTGATGTCTCTTTTGCATTTTACTGATTATTCCTCTGTACTATATCTTTCTTTCAATTACCAGATTGCTTCTAGGTTTCTAAAGCCATCCAAGAAAACCATAGATCTTGTTGGTAATGAGAAAATGAAGGCTAGTACGAATGTCAGGCATATTGTACTGCCTTGTCTGACTTCAGCAATACCTCAGGTTATTCCGGATATAATCCGTTGTTATAGCAGGTTGGTTTCTGTAACTCTTCCATTTGTAACATTTAAATCATTTTTTCTTGTAAAGCTTCTTTTCATCCTTTTCCTCTTATAACTTGTTTTTCTTTTTCAGTGGAGGTCGGACAATTGTTTTCACTGAGAAAAAGGAAACTGCAAATGAGCTTGCTGGGTTGCTGCCTGGAGCACGAGCCTTACACGGGGACATTCAACAGTCTCAACGTGAGGTAAATTGTTCTTGTAGTGATGCAATTGTATTGTTTGAATATTCTTCTGCAAGTAAATGTAGCAACACATTTCTGGTGGAAGCTGAAATCTGTTACATTTGCTTTTTATCCATCATGTGGTAGCCCAGGAAGTGGATTCTCTGGCAAATATCATTGACCCCTGTCTACGTTGATGATGACTATATAAGTTTGATGCCTGCTAGGACAAGCATGCCTTTATTGAAATGATGTATCTAGCGAAAATTTTCATTTATCCTTTATTAAGTTGCTGATGGGACTTCATTTGAAATTTAAACTTATCAAATACATTTGTTTATTTCTTTTAATTTCTGTACTGATGACAGATGTGATTCCTGCAGGTTATTCTTTCTGGGTTCAGGTCAGGCAAGTTTATGACATTGGTGGCGACTAATGTAGCTGCACGTGGATTGGATATCAATGATGTTCAACTAATAATTCAGGTGAATGCCTGCACACTGCATTTAGTAACCTGCTCTGTTTTGTTCTCTTCCAACCTACTGACATCATACCAATTTTTAGTGTGAACCTCCACGTGATGTAGAAGCTTATATACATCGATCTGGACGCACAGGAAGAGCAGGTAACCAAGAATTGCTGCATTATATTTCTGTTGAACGTATTTATTCGAGAACATACTAACATGCATTATCTTCCTCAGGCAATACTGGGGTTGCGGTTATGCTCTATGATCCCAGAAGGTCCAATGTATCTAAGATAGAGCGGGAATCTGGTGTGAAATTTGAGCATGTAAGTGCACCTCAGCCTGTTGACATAGCAAAAGCTGTTGGCACAGAAGCGGCTGAGTCAATAACTCAAGTGGCAGACAGGTATACTTTATATTTTTTGTTCCACCATACATTTGAACTGCCCTTCATTTGTTTATAAAAGTAATCATATGGTACAAACATTGCAGTGTAATTCCAGCATTCAAATCTGCTGCAGAGGATCTGTTGAATACCTCTGGATTATCACCTGTCGATCTACTTGCAAAAGCACTCGCCAAGGCTTCTGTAAGTTCTTTATCTGTTTCTTCCATCCAGTTATTATGCTTTAGTATCTTACCTGGACTGGAGATATTTTTGGGTTATCTATGCAGGGTTATACTGAGATAAAGAGCAGGTCCCTTCTTACATCCATGGAGAACCATGTTACATTGCTTTTTGAAGCTGGAAGATCCATCTTTGCACCTTCGTGAGTTCTTTAATTTTTTTGTTTGTGGTTTTCAAACTTTCACATTTTACTCAATTGTGATTCTAAATATGCCAACACTGCTGAATATGGGAATAGAAAGTAGTCCCTTAAGTAAGGGACATAGAAAATAAGGTCCTTGAGCTTAGAACATAGAAACTATGGTCCTTGCTACAGGTGATTTGATTCATCTTTGAGATGATGGTACTAGTATGATGTTCTTAGAGAGGGTTGCTGTTAAGCTTGGCCAATTTAGAAAAAGATCAGTTTGCAGATTTTGGTTCTGGATATGTACTGGACTAAGATATAGGAGAATATTATATTTGTTTTTCTGAGTTAACTGAATCTTTTGTCCAATACATTTTCTTTTCTGGGTTTCTTTCAGATTTGTTTTTAATGTTCTGAGGAGCTTCTTGCCTGAGAATAAGGTTGAGTCGATAAAGGGATTGACCATTACAGCTGATGGAAAGGGCGCAGTTTTCGATGTGGAGAGAGAAGATTTGGATGCCTTTCTAACTGGTAATGTTTTGCTTCCTGAGCTTTTCTCAACCCTAAGTTGGCTTCTGTACACAGTACTTATTTAATTAAAGTTCCTTTAATAGTTATTTCATTCTACCAACCATTCAGTTCATGTATATGTTGGTCAGAGTCGTCTGATAGACTTGATATTCATAATGAAGCTCTGTTTATACCTATTATTCAGGTCAAGAAAATGGAGCTAACGTAAGCTTAGAGGTTTTAAAAACATTGCCTCCATTACAACAGAGAGACCAATCTAGGGGAAGGTTTGGTAATGGTGCTGGTGGTCAGGGTGGCTTTAATGATTGGAATGGCGGTGGTAGCAGGTTCAGGTTCTCTGGTGGAAGAGGCAGCCGCGGTGGTAGAGGTGGTGGATTTTCCGAGCGAAGGAATGATAGGTTCGGTGGTGGTGGTAGAGGTCGAGGTCGAGGTCGAGGTCGAAGCAATGGGAAGAAATGGTGAAAGATCACAACTTCTATCATAGTTGAAGTAAGAAAAATGCAAAACACTGCCTTGCCGGCCTGGCTCGAGAGAATTATAACACCATTGTATCGAGTCAATCTTGTTCCCAATTTTTAACTTATTTTCTATATAGGTTATGATATTTTTTGGGGAATTTTACAGGCATCCCCCCCAGCCCCCCTTCTAGAGTTCATTTTTTGTAGGAAATGTAAGATTTTGATATATATAACTAGAGAAAGAATTTATGTATTCATTCTTTCCTTGGTCAAAGATATTCAAGCAAGTTTTATTGGTTACAGATTTTTTATTAGGTAAATTATATATAATTAATCAATAACCAATCGTAGGTAAAGTGCCATGTGTCACATGCCCACTTAAAAATAATCAGCACAGCTGAGAAGTTGTAAGAACACCAATTACAGTTCCAGACACATCTACGGTTTCGTATTCGCCAACCTCACTTGTTCAATTAAACACGTGTCTCTTCTTCTTTTTTCGTTCTTATTGGAACATCAAACTCGTATGGAGCTTCAATCTCTGTAATTTTACTGTGTAGTTCTCTATATTCTTTGACAAGATACAATTTTTGATCATGGGATGCTGCAGAAGAGCAAGACTCGCGCTTGATGCGTTTCGAAGCTATTCTTCCAAGATTATACCCAGAGCTAATGCAGTCAAAGAATCAACTTCTTCAAGAATCTACCAAAATGGGTCTTCTTTTTCTTCATCCAATCGAGCTAAGTTGCCTTCAAACTCTTGTCTTTCTCTAAGATTCGGTTTAGGTCTTGGAATGGGAGCAAGCAAGGTTCATTACAATCCCTTTGTTGGTGTTGGTGTTGGTGTTGGTGCCAAGAGATTTTACTATGTTGATCGATACCAAGTTCGTCACTTTAGGCCTAGAGGCCCTACACGGTGGTTTCAGAATCCACGCGTTGTTTTGATCGTCGTGTTAGTGGGTTCTGGCGCTTTTATTACTGTGTATTATGGGAACTTGGAGACTGTACCTTATACTAAGCGAACACATTTTGTTCTCTTGTCGAAATCCTTGGAAAGAAAGATTGGGGAGAATCAATTTCAGCAAATGAAGCAGGGGTTTAAGGGTAAAATATTGCCTGCAATACACCCAGAAAGTATTAGAGTTCGTTTGATTGCAAAAGATATCATAGAGGCTTTGCAGAGAGGTTTAAAGAACGAGCAAGTGTGGAGCGATATGGGGTATGCGTCTTCGGAGAGTGAGAGGGCATATCATGATGCTACTCACCAAACTTTGAAGGCATTGAGTGAAGGTGAAGTGAAAGGTGAAACAAATTGGTACAAAGACGATGAAGTTCTTGATGATAAGTGGGTTCAACAGACTAGGAAGAAGGGACAAGAGAAAGGATCAAGGGCGGAGACCTCGCATTTAGACGGGTTAAAGTGGGAGGTTTTGGTTGTTGATGAGCCTGTTGTGAATGCTTTTTGTTTGCCTGGTGGGAAAATTGTTGTATTTACTGGGTTGTTGGAGCATTTTAGAAGTGATGCAGAGATAGCAACTATTATTGGTCATGAGGTATAGACATGTTTTGGTGCTTGAAGCATAGTTTGTGTTTCTGCTCCTGTTTGATAGTGTTGCTAATCCTTAAATTTTGTATTTGAGAAGTTATTCGTGCACTCTACGTTTACATTTAGGTTGGTCATGCAGTAGCTCGACATTCAGCAGAAGGGATAACAAAGAATCTATGGTTTGCTATTTTGCAACTTATCCTTTATCAGTTCATTATGCCTGATCTTGTCAATACGATGTCCGCGCTCCTGTTGAGGCTTCCTTTCTCCCGAAAGTAAGTTCTTTCAACAGTGATTATTTCATTGATATTTAGTTATTATGTCAATTTTACTATCATATATATATTGGATTTTCAATATGAAGTAGATGCATAGTTCATGTAGAACTAAGCAAGCCCTCAAGTCTAAATTACTTTATGACACTTGACTTCTTACATTCATCAAATCATAATATGTTTAACAATTATTAGCTATGTTCTGCTTCAGATAGAATTGGAGATTTTAGGTGTTTGTGAATAGAACATAGACTGCTAAGGTGTTGAGTTGCAGTCTCCTGAAGTAGTTTATAAGTTTTAATGCTATGACATCAAATAAGTTTTGATTCAATAAAACCATTTTGGAGGGCTATTTACCATTGTTAACACATTGATTCTTCGGATTTATGTATTTAGATGATCATGTCAATACTGGTGGTTTAATCTTGCGGGCCTGCTAGCTCACGAATATGAGAATTATCTAAGCTTCTGTTTGTCTCGTCATCTTCTAAGATGTCACTATGGTAAAAAGGGGAGTGAACACTTGCATCTTAGTCAGGGCTTATGAATCTCATAATAACAATGTCCTTGTAGATCCTTGAAAATGATTGTGTTAGTCTAGCTTATGATGTAAATGTTGATTCATTGTTGGGATAGTTGACATTGCTTGCTGTAACTTTTGATAATTATTTCTTGCATATCTAACTCATCAAATCCCAGCAAAACATGCATCAAATCTTGCTTCAGCATTGCCATTCTGAATGAAAATCGGGATAAGTTTGTCGGGATAGTTCCGGTACAAACTTATCCCAAAGCAGAAACATATACCACGGTTATCGTAGTCCTGCTGGCAAGTTTCCTGAATGCATACTGAATCCTTTTTTTCCGCCTTATTGTTATCGTGAGGAAGTTAATACATGCTTGCTTTATGTTATGTTCTAAACTAAATATGTATACGAGCCATTAAGTGAATGCTTTATGCAAGAGCTTTGCCTTATTCCTGCGATATTTGTTTCAGGATGGAGATAGAAGCAGATTACATTGGACTGTTATTGATAGCTTCAGCCGGATACGATCCTCGAATCGCGCCTAAAGTATATGAGAAACTGGGAAAGGTCACTGGTGATTCTACCCTGAGAGATTATCTTTCTACCCATCCATCTGGAAAGAAGAGAAGCCAATTGCTTGCTGAAGCTAAAGTCATGGAAGAAGCTCTTTCTATTTACAGGGAAACCATGTCAGGACGAGGACTTGAAGGCTTTTTCCTTTAGCAGCCAAAACAAAACTCAATCTTTGTACTTGAAACCGAGTCTGGTTCTGAAATTTTATCAAAGCTTCGTGCTTTGAATTCTTTTCAACTGAAATTCTCAAATCTCAATACTTCTCTTTTGTTTTCTGTGTCAACTGTAATTTTCTTTCATGAAAGATCATCATATATGAATTTGAGTGACAAATTTAGCTGCATTTCCAATCTGTTCTTCACTTTCCTTTCCCTAAGTTGAACTCAGATCTATACCAGCATTATGTTGGAAAGCGAAACCCAAAGGTTCGCTTTCAGGAACGCAATCGCTCGATTGATTGAGACATGTAAGAACGCCACAGAGCTTAAACAAATCCATGCACAGATAATAGCATCACCTAAATTGGCCAAAAGAGACCAAGATTTCTTGATTTCTCGTCTTCTGTACTTTAGCGCCATTTCAGTTCCACGCTTCCTCAGCTACGCCATTAGTGTCTTTCAGCGAATACAAAGCCCAGACCTTGGTATTTACAACATAATGATAAGAGCCTACGCGACCAAGCTCGAGAGAGATTGCGATACCAGTTGTTGCCCTGCTTTGAAATTATTCAAGCAAATGCTTTCTAATGGCATCGCTCCTGATTGTCTGACGATTCCCTTTCTTGTAAAGGAATGCACTAGGCGGTTCGATGTAGGCTCGGGTCGGTGTTTTCATGGCCTAGGAATCAAATCAGGGCATTCTGGTGACATTTTTGTACAAAACTCGCTGACAAGTTTTTATTCGACGTGCGGATGCGTGGATAGTGCAAGGAACCTGTTTGATGAAATGTGTGACAGAGATGTTGTTTCGTGGAACTCGATGATTGCTGGGTACTTGAAAGGGGGGAATCTTGATGAAGCACTGAGGTTGTTTCGATCGATGAAGAACAAGAATGTTATTTCGTGGAACTCAATCATAACGGGATTCGTACATGGTTGCCGGACAAAAGACGCGTTTGATCTTTTCCGTGAAATGCTGTGTTTGAGTGAAGATGATAACAACATGGTGAAACCAGATAAGATCACAATTGCTGCTGTACTTTCAGCGTGTGCTCATGTTGGTGCCTTTGATCAGGGGAAGTGGGTGCATAGTTTCTTGACTAGAACTGGCATTGAGTGTGATATGGTGATCGGAACAGCATTGGTGGACATGTACGGTAAATGTGGTTATCTACGAAAAGCTCTCGACGTGTTCGAGGAAATGCCTGAGAAGGACACTTTGGCATGGACCGCGATGATATCAGTTTTAGCCCTTCACGGGCATTGTAAAAAGGCATTTGAAGCTTTTGAGAAGATGGAAGCAGAAGGTGTGAAGCCTAACCACATCACATTTGTTGGGTTACTGTCAGCTTGTGCTCATTCAGGATCAGTAGAGAGAGGTCGTCAATGTTTTGAGCTGATGACCAAAGTTTACTTGATTGAACCAGAGGTGCATCATTACGCTTGCATGGTAGATATACTTAGCAGAGCAGGGCTTTTACAGGAAGCTGAGAAGCTTGTTAGACGAATGCCATTGAAGCCTAATGTGTTTGTTTGGACAGCATTGCTTGGAGGGTGTCAAATCCATGGTGATGTGAAGTTAGGGGAGAGAGCTGCAAAATGCTTGATTGATCTGGAGCCATTAAACCATGCTTTCTATGTGAACTTGTGTGAAATATATGCAAAAGCAGGTAGGTTTGAGGATGTGAAGAGAGTGAGAGCTCTTATGAAGGAGAAAGAGATAAGGAAGGAAGTTGCAGGGTGCAGCTTGATTGAAGTCGATGGGACTGTTCATGAATTCTCAGTAACAGGTTAAGCTGAGATTGTAACAAAGCAAATTGCTTGATCTTAAATGCGTTAAATGGTGAGATTAAGTTTAAAGATGATATGAATTGGGTACAATACCATGTATTGGAGATTCAATGATCCATTTTTTCTGCACCAGTTTGAAGGAAGAATATATGGATAGTCTTAAGGCTTAGACCCTTTCTAGAGGGCTTTCTCGGGTAAGGATGACAACGGACTAGTTCGATATCAAATTAGTTCCGAGTCTTTCGACTCGAGCCATGTAAGGGTATTCCAAATGCAAAAGTCATCACAGGAATATACCTTTGAAGAACATTTGAGAATTTTTGAGTTGGGGGATTTCTAATTAAGACGATAATGAGTCAACCTGTAATCGGACCTGTCAATTATTTTTAAATAATTTTTTAAAAATTAAAAGTATAACGTAATGTCTTCTTTTATTTGAGTCCGAGGCGAGGCGAGGCTGTTTAGGCTTAAGTGCTTATTTGGTTCAACTTTTAGGGGGTGAATAAGCTTTTTTTTCACCGCAGAAACTGTTTTTAAGAAAACTGAGTGTTTGATTATAAAATCTAAAAATACTTTTTTCATAGAAATAGCTTTTTTGAAAGTTAAAATACAGTTTTTTGAAAAGTTCAAATTTGAAGCTTTTTAAAAAGGTATTTTTTAAAATAAAATTTTCAGATCAATTAATTAGTCTATTTTTAGTCCTATTTATCTTTATGTTTTACACATAATTCTTATAATATTCACAAACACATTTTTACTTTTATTTTGAGATTTATATAATATTATTTAACTTTTTTATATTTTTAATATTTATTTTTTATATTAGTTCTACTTATATTATAATCCATATAAAAGATTTGGTTAGATATATTTTTATTTATGTTTTATATGGTTTAAAATTATATA
>JANKOE010000007.1:54885825-54903078 GCA_026284465.1 Erythroxylum citrifolium
TTTGAAAATCAGCCTTTTGGCAAAAAGTTTATGAAAAATGATTTTTCTGCTTATTTTTCAATTTATAAATGTGTTATTCACTGAGCCGTCGAGCTCACCCCCCTTTCATCCCCATCTCCAGGTTTCGAACAGGAGATCGGATGAAAGAAATCCAAGTCGTCTGTTCGTTTTTGTTCTATTTGTAAATTATGTATTTGGGATTTTTGGACAAGTTTTGTAAATGGTTTACAAGGCCATTAAAGTGTATTGTGTATCCATTTTAAGAATGTAATATGAATTCTGGACATATGTATTGGATTAACTTATGGTTTGGATTGTGTTTGGATGAATTTGACAGATTGTGATTTATTGAAGTGTTTTAGAAATAGGTTTGCGTTTGGTTATGCTGAGATCCCGGGCGGAGGGTCCGGTGGATTTAGATGATTGTATGATTAATTGGGAATTTAGAAGTGTGTTTTGAAACACTTTGCAGGTTTGGGTTTGTTCACATGCAGCCGTTATGCTGCCGAAATTTTGTTAGAAATAAAGGTATAATAAGATGAGAATTGATTAAAAGATGGATTATGGGATTTGTATGATTGTTAAAAACAGATTGCTATGAATTGAGATGTTTTGAATGAGATCGAATAATGATGAAAAAAAAATTATACCGATTTCAGGTTTCAGATAGTTTAGTCTAAGGTATCCAACGCGACGTTTTTCTTCGATAATTGTGTTCGAATGTCGGATCCGTTTTCGCTTTATGTTTCTGCTTTGGAATTCGAATTCTGTTTCCGATACTTTGTTTTCGCTTGCCGACTGATTTGCTTCAATTCGTTTGCTTTAGTTATTCGATTCGCTTTCGAATTCGTTTTATCCAATATGAATTCGCTTCGTTATTCGTATCCATTTTTCGGTAATTTTCCGGTTGGGGTCCGGTTTCGTAATCGGGTCCCAACATGTTGCATATAGAGTGGGGGCAGGGGATATGATTTCATTATAGTATGACAACTGGACTAGTTAAGGGGCACTAATACATAATCAGATGGCAAAGGACTCCCTGGTTAGGTTCTCAAAGAAAGCTAAGATGTAGAAGTTAATTGTAAATAGAATATGGTCTCTATCCTCAGATGAGATGAAAATTATGTCAATTCCACAATACTAGCACATTGGTGGAGAAGATTCTTAACCATAGAATGATTTATTTGTTTCAAAAAGCAAAAGAACTAATGTGTGGGATAGGCACAAGAATAGTGTGGTGCAAGCTGGTTTGGAACAAGGTCCTCAAGCCAAATGCCAGCTTTTTGCTTTGGTTAGCTATGCTGAATAAACTTAGCACCATAAATAGATTGAAGTTTCTATCATCTTCTAAACTATGTCTATTATGTAATTTGAAAGAATAGGATAGAGATAATTTTTTTCAATTATGGATACTCTAAAGAGGTCTGGTAGAGAATTTCTTCTTTATGTACACTTAGCTGCACCCAAAGCAGTCTAAGCGTCATATTACAAGAGATATTGATGCCTACTTATAAGCAAGATAAAGAACTCTATATGGTGGCAATTGCATCATACATCCAAGGGATATAGAAAGAGAGAACTAACAAAAGATTTGTAGGAAAATCTAAATGTTTAATTTCTCTTCCTAAGCTCACAATTGTAAGCATAAGAGAGCAACTAATTATCAATCAGATGGAGAAGAGATGTAGCAAAAGGGCTGGCGGTTTCTTGGAGACTTTAATCCTATCATATTATCCTGATGGGTTTGAGTGTTTAACATGATCTACAAAAAATTGAGAATGTTAACAGTGTAGGTGTTGTGTAGAGGGGAAGCATAATTAAGTGTGCATCCCTCAATTGTCACTATTCAGTTCAAAGGAAGTCAATTATGTAGGAATTTTGGATTCCCAATGCTGGATCCCGTTTTCAGAGCTCAACATCGGACATGGGATCATGAAGCTTGACCGTGGAGGAAGACTTAGAATTGGAAATTTAAAACAAAAATCCTTCGAAAACAAGGCGGGTTCGCTGGGCGAATATATGGGAGAAATCCCATTGACCCCTTCGAATCAAATATGTCGCGGCAATCGATTGTAACTTCGCCACGTCGAACCTTGGAAGACTATCTTCACCGCGGCGAACATTTGGCTTCAACGTGGCGAAGTCGCCACGAGAAAGGCAGAATTACCTTCAGTTGAATTACGCCTTGGCGAAAACCGCTATAGTAGAACCCAAAACCCTTTTTCAACCTACCTTATTTAATGCAAACCACCCTCATTCATTCAATCCCAAGGAAAAAATACACATAAACATAAACAACTGTTCAAAACTTTAATTTCCTCTCTAAATCAAAATACCTTGCAAGAACAAAAACCATAAGGAAAATGGAATATTTCTCATTAATATCAAAAAATAAGAGTTTTACAAAGCTTAATGGGCATTTCAAGCCACAATACATCATAATCCAAAAATACAAAGTTTACAAATCTAGGATTGCTCAAAATGCGACTAAAGCCTTAATTTTACAAAACTAGATTAAAATACAAAACATTTCAAAAGTGTAGTGATGCTTCGACTCTTGGTTACTCGATCACATGCTCTTCACCTGAAGATGGGACGAAAATGGATTGGGTAAGCTTGAAGCTCGTAGGTAACAGTTTATAACAGAAAAATAAGCAAAACCTTTGAAATGTTCATTTGCCAATACAAAGTTCTAATTGAAATCATAAACGTATCGTTTTCAAATTCTTAACCAAAATTCAAAAACTATAAATCATGTATGCATCAGAGTTGTTAACATGCCATAAGCACATAAGCACATCAGAATGGTTTGGGTAGACCCATAAACATGACGAACTACACATTTCCACATAACGGTCCCGTGTAGTCATAAACTTAACGTATTATCACAATCCCACATAGTGGTTTTGCGTAGATGTAAACATGAGGGAGTCCATAAAGGAGCTCCGTGCCACTAGCAGGCAGGCGAGAGAAGCCTTTAACTTGGTCAACGTGCACGTGACATTCTTGAATGGACTATACCAAACCCACATAATATGTAATTCATGAATTGAAAACAATTTGCACAAATGACACATTTTAGAAACTTGTTTTTCATGAACATGAGATATTTTGAAAACCATTTCCGAAAACCTGATTTCATAAACTTGTATCTTTTCAAAAAGGATCATTTTTCAAGTCTTTTCATAAATCTTCAACACAATTCTTATATCAAACATATATCAATTTCTCAATCCATTCAAGAAGAAATAAATGCAACATCTATGATGCAATTGAAATAATTAAACTTCCTTGATTCAAAGAAAACATTTAGTGACTTATTTACTCTATTATAAACATGTATCCACCTTGAATTCCTTGCTTAAGAAATTGGCTTAAGGATGTCTTTCCTCTTGCTCCTCTTGCCTCTCTTGATCCCCTTCTTGATTTCCTTTAACAATAAAAAATCCTAATTCAATAGGAATTCTAATTGGAGAACGTTAAGAAAATACATTCACTAAAAAGATCTTAGAGTACTTAAATCCATGCATTTCCTAAGCTTCATGTACCAAAACCCTTCCATAAATCCAAACCTTCGGGTCCATTTCTCCATGATCATTCTGATCAAGTAAATGAAGAAATTGATAACACTTCCTTCTAGAATAATGTTCTCCATTGTCTTAAGTTTTTAATGACACCAAAATCATTCAATTTGGTTTAGTAATCGGAAAGTTATATCTCAACAATTTAGGCTGTTCTTATACTGATACAAAAATTATGTGCTCAACTTCCATCCAAAAATTGCAATTCTTAGAGACTGAATTAAGACTTAATTTCTTCATACAATTTGTATTTCTATGTCTCTATTTGGACATCTACAGAAAAAGTTATACCCAAAATAATGAAGTATGTTCTATGTAGGAAAGTTCAACTTTGCTGCGGCGAAGCCAGAAGTTTGCCGCCACGAACTTTCACAGAAACGTACGCCTATAGCATGTTTTCTACATTTTCCATCTTTTAACTTCCCACATTTCACCTATAACCCATCTTAAACCTAAACCATCTCTTCTACTTCACTATCAACTTCATTCCAACCCAATATCATTCACAATCCATATATAATCTATATTTGATCATTAACCAAAAATAAAACATTTACATATACCATTCATCGACAACTTCCTACACATATTCAACTTCATTTCCACTTCTAACATCACTAAATATGCTTCATCCAACAAATCAAGATGGGTTAATGCTTATACTTACTAGTTTAGCTTCAATGCCTTCAAACTCTTCAAGAATCTCCAAAATCCTAGCTTGTTTTCTCTTCTTTCTCTCCTTTCTTCTCCCTCACTCACGTTTCTTTATTCAATTTAAAGCAAGACAACAATTTCTTCTTCTTTTTATACCGTTAATGGTTGTAAGATGTCCCTTTTGCCCTTTCATGTATGCTTTATGTCTATTTAAACTTAAGTGATCTTCCAAAAATGCCCTTATACAATCTTACAACATTTATACTTCAATTCCATTAATCAATGCAATAAATCCTCCTAAACATTGACATGCTAATTACTATAAAATTAATCTATCAAACCTTATAATAAATTTAAATCATGCTTGTTTATCAAGAAAAAAAATTCGAGGGCCAACAGCACTTAACCCATCACAATCCAATTTTTGGAAAGGCCAAGGCTTGAGATTGATTTTTGGCTGCTTCATTCAAGTCTTTATGATGATGTCAATCTTTTATTAAACAACCATCTAAGACAAATCTCACAGATCCTCCCTTATCACGTTGATTCCAAATGTCTCTTAATTTTTACATGGACATCGCACTTCTAGTACATAATCGCCGATATCACTTACTTTTTACTGATTCCATTAAAAAAACTATTGAGAGTTGGACTGAATATGTGGCCAAGTGTAATGGAAAATACTTTCTTCTTACAACCAAGGACCCCTTTATCTTTAAGACAATAAACTAAGAACACATCCCCTACCTAAATGCAGTTCAACATTTAATCAAATGCGAACTAGCACATACAGTTCTCCAATTTCTCAGTTCGTAGCATACATGGAACTTCCCCTATTTCTCGTAACGTTTTTCAACTACAACTGGTTTAATTCACACATTGTAACCTTTCTTGCACTCATCGATATACAAAGTAAGCATTTCCCTCATCCAACGGGCAAGAGGCTAGGTAAGTTATCTGCTCCACTTTTTCATGTAGGATGAGGTGAGTTAAGTGGTTAGAGGCTAGGTAAGTTGTCTGCTCCACTTTTTCATATAGGATGAGGTGAGTTAAGTGGTTCTATGTTGACATAACTGGGAAATGGCAAGACTTACTAACGAAATCAATATTGTCTTTAAATGTTATAAGCTCACTAACTTTCACTAATTGCATTCATAATATATTGGAAGGAAAATGGTACATTAGTTAAGCCAAAAGGCATAACTAGATATTTATAGTGCCGTAAAGAGAACCTAAAGGCTATTTTGAAAACATTACTAGGATCCATTCTTAGCTATTGATAACCAAACCTTTAGTCAAGCTTAGAAAACACCTAAGCACCCCCTAACTCATTCGATAGGTCTTCCACTATGAGTATGGGAAACTTGTCCTTCACCATCTAGTTGTTTAAGTCCCTAGAATCCATACGTAATCTCTAACTACCATATTTCTTACCAACCAAAACAATAAAGGCTCTATAAGGGATGGTACTAGCTTGGATTATTTCTTTTCTAGCGTCTCTTATACTTGTTTTTCAATGAAGTTCTTCTGAAGTGAAGGTTACCTATAAGTTTTGTTGTTGATAATTTGAGACCCCTCCAATAATGGAATTTTATGGTTAAATCCCAACCTCAAATATGACAATTTATGGGGTTGCTCAAATAAATTTGCATACTATATTAGCAATGGTTTAATTGCATCATGGAGGTCTCTAATAGTCTCAATACGGATGACAAAAAAGGAAGAGATCAATGACTTCAGATTCTCTAAAGTGTGGCACACATGTAGTAGTTACAACTGTGGGTTATTAGTTAGAGCCCTTTTCATTTGCTTTCCCCTTATTTGCTTAGCCACAAGTTTGTAGGACCCTCTTAACATATATTTCTTCTTTTGATAATCAAACTCTATAGACAAGATTATAAAATCCAGACCAATCCTTCCTATTGTTTGTAACCATTGAACTCTAAACAACATATTATAGCAAGCTAGTGGTAAAATCCTAAAGTCCATTTGAAAGTCAATGTTATGTAATTTCCACTTAAATTCTTTGCATTCAACCATAGTAACCAAGGAGCTCCCATCTACCACATTAGCAGATAAAGGCCTGGTTCCATAAATTTGTAACCTAGTCTAACAAGAAACTTATGACTAATTTGAAGTAAAGATACGAATACAGGAAAGATGTCAAGTCTATTTCTAACTACACCGTCGGTACATATTAGCTTAAGGAAAATGATTATCATAAATGGAAACCACAAAACACAGTTCTGCAACCACAAACCACAAACCACTGTTTAATCATATCTGTAAGACATCCACTCTACAAAACGCAGTTCAGAGATGACGAAACCACAAGCTGATAATTACCCATAAAATCAAACCACAAACACAGTTCAGAAATCACAAAATTCAGTATATAACAAAATCCACTTACCTCAATCAATGAACAAACGAAGACTCAGAAGGAAGAAGGGAACAAAAGCACCGACCGAATGAAGGGAACCGAAGCACGACGAAGGCACATAATGAAAATGTAGAAGGAAGAAGATGGACGGGACAACGACATAGAGAAAAAGACAGCTAGGAGAAAATAAACATCGACGGACGGGGGGAGCGGAGGTAAGTAGCAAACGTTAACGAAAATGACAATGTCTAGTAACGACGTCGTTTTCGATTTATAAATATGTTGAAGACAAAGTTAACGGTGTTGTTTAAATTTTATATTTATTGACAAAATAACCCTTTCATCGCTAAATCACAGACGGAATCCAGTTTCGTCAGTATACCCTGATTCAATTATGTTTTATTAAATACGTCGCAGTTGAAGCAAAAACGCAAATGACGATACTTATTTTGCCTCCTATCATTCGCTCCTCTTTTACCGACGGTGATTCCTATCCTGTCGCTATATATCCATCTTTACCAAGGGACATTTCGTCCATCGCAAATTACCATATATTACGACAATTTCACCGACAGTATGTGATTTTCCGTTGCTAATTTTCAACGGTGTTGTTTTCGTTGGTAATTTTTTGTCGAAAATCAGTAATTTTCTTGTAGTGAAATATAAGTAAAAATACCTTAAAAGTGGCCCAATTAGTATCAGATAATTTTATTAAATTTGCAATAAATTTACAAGTCCATATGAGGAAGAAAGTTAGACTTTATACAAGCTCAAGTGAGGTTCTATCATAAAATTAATTGACAATAGGTGAAGTAATACATTAGGCAGCTTATATTTAATCTTCTTTCCCCCCTTTTTTTGACGTAAGACACTCACACGTGAGTATTTTCAATAAATTTTTTTAAAAAATTAATATTTGTAAAATTTATTTTGAACATTTTTAAATTCTCAAATATTTCGTGTTAAAGACACATATTAACTTTATTTTATATTTTATTATCAAATATTTAAATTGAGCCTATTATTTAATTTTAAATAGATAATAGTAACTGACCTATTATAAATCCTTTTTGTACATCTCCATAAATAACTCATGCCCTTATCCTTTTCTTTTGTTTAACCAATAAGTATTGTACATATGTATATACTTATTTTAAATTAGTTATAAAGGAGGAGTCCAAATTTAATTCAACAAAATTGGAAAATCCACATATGCTTTAAATTCACACAATGAGCATATCTGACTGCTTAATGCCTATATAGGAAATTATTTCAATTCACAATCATTCTTATCTAAAAGAAGCATCACAAGACCAATTGACTAAATTAAAAAAAAATCATAACCAAACTTATGCATTTACCTTAATACAAACTACCATACAGATGATTATTAGATACGTGACAACACGTATTGAATTACATTTAACATAAAAGAGTTCAAAACAAATATTATAAGAATGTGACAATCATTAATTTTTTAAAAATTACATCTAACATGAAAGAGTTCAAACCAAATATTATAAGAATGTGATGACAATCATTAATTTTTTTAAAAATTAGACTAAAAATTAAAATTGTAAGATGAGACATTCAATGTTTAAATGTGCGATCAATATTAAATTATTATAAAAATGATGTATAGCACAAATTGAGTAAAAGTGGAAATGTTAAAATCAGGTTGAAAAGGAAAGCGCTTTTATCCATAAAAAAGTTGAATTAAATGAATATTAATAGTTTATTCTAATTTATAAAAATAAATCAATTTATAAAATTAGTCGATTAATTAATAAACTGACTAATTTTTTATAATAAATGTTACTAAAAAATTTGATGAATTTAATACGTTTCGGTTAAATTGATTAGACCAATTTAATTTTTTTTAATTATTAACATTTGTCTTCAATTCTAAACTTTATATATTTATTTAAAATTTTTAACTCTTATAATCGTTTTCTAGTGATTAAAGTTATTATTATAAATAAAAATAAAATTTATAATCAATCTAAATGGGTCATTTTACTTATTTTGTACATTACTTCTAATTAGGCCCGTCTCCGATTTAACCTCGACCGAACGCTGCTCCCGGTACAGGTTGTGTTCTGTTCCATAGCCAGCGAAGTCAAACCTCGTAATTTCCGGGCAGTGACTAGTGAATAAAAAGATGCTTACACTTGTGGGACATGCTGAGTCCGATAACATACGTGGGATATTCTGATTGTCCATCTGGCAGATACCTTACTGGAAGAAGACCACCTCGGTGTATAGAGTCAAAGAAGGCAAGTAGATGAAGATGAAAGAAGAAGAAGGAGGAGTGGCTGTGCAAGGGAAGAAACGTGTCGAGAGGAGAGGAAGGGGCAGTGCGTGGTATTTGCTTTGCCCTCGAATGTTACACCATTAACAGAGAAAATACAACGCGTTGCGTTTGTTCACCTGTGCGTTTCAGTAACCGAAGAAGAAACCAAAATACTATAACTCTCTAGACTCGATATCTATCTGTCATTTCAATATCACCCGATAGTTTTTTGAACTTGAAGCTTGACTACTCGGTTCAGGTATGGCTAACACCAACCGCAGAATGCAGAACAATCGCTTCGTTGGCGAGGAAGATACGCCGGAGAGATGCAGAGAGCGTCGTCAAAGAAGAATCATGATGAGACGGCAATTGGGAAACAACACCACAAATAATGGTTCGGCTCCACAGACAACTCAGACTCAGGTACCGCCAACGGCGTCTCGCAGTTCTTGTGGGGCCTCCAGTAGCGGGAAACGGGTTCGTGTAGATGAAAACAGGGAGGAGATTCCTGCTCCTTCACCTTCACTGCCGCCGCCGCCACAACAGTCGGTAGTAACGATGCCAGCGCGAGCAGTTCTCGCGCCTGTCTTCGGAAGCATGTCCGTAGCCGGAAGGTCACGTGAAATGGAGGATGCTATTCTCACATTGGGTAATCTCTGCGAACCGGAGATAAACGCTCGCCGACCTGTGCACGTGTTCGGTGTGTTCGACGGACATGGAGGGTCTCACGTAAGCTTTCGCTCACTATGGGTAGTTTCGTCATTTCGTATATGATAATAAAAAGGCAGCTCTTTCCGCGCAGGTGGCGAGAATGTGTAGACAAAAGGTGCACGTGGTCCTAGGAGAAGAACTTGCGCGTGTGGACAGCGCGGCTAGGGAGAGGAGTCGGGAAAGCGACCAGAACGGACAGCAGCCCGTGGTCCAAGGACTTGGTTTAGGCGGCGAGGAGTGGAAGCTGACGTGGACACAGGTCCTGAAGAGAATCTTCCATAGGGTGGACCAAGTAGCCCTAAGCATGTGCCCATGTGGAGCCATGGGCAAGGGTTGTAGGTGCCACCCTATGGAGACGGCGTTTGAGGGCTCCACCGCCGTTCTCTCCATTTTAACCCCCGAACACATCATCGTCGCCAACTGCGGTGACTCACGGGCTGTCCTCTGCCGCCGCGGTAGACCCATTGCCCTAAGCTTCGATCACAAGGTTAGTTTTTAGTTTCCGACCTCGGTTCTTTTTTCTCTTGACTTTTCACCGTTGACCGGCGGCAGCTGGTGGGTCTTTTACTCCTAATGGGCTTTTGACGGTCAAGCTTCCATGTCAATAAGCCACGTGTGGATAAGAGGGACACGTGGCTTCGGACACGTGGCTTTGTCCTTTTACGGATAAACTCGTGTCTTTTTGCATGAAAACTTTGTCTTCACATCAAACTGATTCTGTCTTGTAATGACTCTGGAACTTTATTTACTTTGAACAGCTTTCTTATGTCAGTGTTCAAAGTAACAGTTTCATATAGGTTAAATCGCTAAAACTCCATTACTGTAACTTAAGCAACTGTAGTAGTTGATGCGATTATGTTGCAGAAGACAGGACATGTTTCGCAGGTGGTAGTATTTACGTTGTTTGTGTTCTTTTTATCTTTTAAACCTTAGTTTGTTTAGGTTATTAAAATGGGTTTATCTGATTTATGTTGCAGCCGGACAGACCAGACGAGCTTGCAAGGATCACAGCTGCTGGTGGCCGAGTGACATACCAAGACTCGGCGAGAGTGGAGGGCATCTTAGCAATGTCCCGCGCCATAGGTATTCTAATTACCATCCCGTTCTTGGTTTGGTGCTAGCTTGTTCTTGGTTAATTTACTTAGACCTACTGATCTTATATGATGTTTAGATGTAACGGCAATGTACTTAGTTTCTTGATTTCTTGAATTGCTTTTCAACGTACCAAAAAGGAAAATATATAGTTCAGTTCATCTGAGAAGTGGTATTAGCTTTCAAGCTTTCTTCTGGTGGTTCTTTATTCTAAAGAACAATTTCATATGTGGACTTTTAGTGCACTGAAATTTCATGCAGTAAGCATGAATATACATAATTAGGTGCAGTGAAGGTTATATAGGATTAACCAATTTCTTGGCTGCTCAAGTCAAGGTTGGTTCTGGAATTAAAACAAAGAAAGTAAATATCCATTGGTATTAACTGCAATGTGGTACCAAAGGGTACCATAGCACTTTAAATCTTGGCAAGTTGAAAGCTATAGATGACCTTGTAGTTCATATATTTACTGAACATATTACCAAACTAGTATTTCGAGTCCCATGGCTATTTTATGGTCATTGTAAGGGTAGGAATTGAAACGTATTGATTCCATCGAGTCTTGTGATTCAAGTCCTCTTATGTGATACAAACTTCATATGATCATCCAATGAGGTTACTCTTTATAGTGGCAATGATTAGCAAAGGCTATGAAAAGATAGAGTCACTCTCTAGACAGGATTGGGATTTTGAGTTTACCTCTAAGATCAAGTTGGTTGGTGACTTTTTATCTTGTAGAAGCATTTATTATCCTCTAAATTAGTTGATCTTACATAACCTCTTTACAATTTCTTTTTTTTTTTTCTAGATTTGGAAAGACTAAAATCCCAATAGGCATCTAATGAGTCTAGCTATGGAATAGTCTTAATAGATAGTCTCATTTGGTTAAGTCCAACACATGCTTTATGATATAAGATTGAACTTAGTGCATGGTTGGCTCTTAGCTCTCGTGGCATGGAAAGCAAGGTTTTCAAGAGATGAATTTCTAAACAAGCCTATCGGTGTTGAAGTGGTCAATCTCTAAAAGAAAAACATACCCTACCATTTGCCTTCTAAAGGGAAGGCACTCCGAACAAACATGATTCGACTTTTTTCAATCGTATGGTCCTAAAATTTGAATGATTTAGGACATTTCTCATCATTATTCTTTATTCCTTTGGAAAAATTTTCAAATAGTCGCGTTGAAGTTCAAATGCAATCCTTTCTCTAGGAAAGTTTGAGCAAATCTCGTGCCTCAAACGAACATAGAGGAGACGACATTACATCGGAAGATGGGATGCAAACAAGCCTACAATTTAGTTGTTCTACAACTATGGTTGTAATTGAGATTTGAATTTCATTGTTGTTTTCCAATATTGAATGCATGGAGTTTTAATTGATAATGATTAATACTTGGTATAAATTATACCCTTCCTTATAAAATAATTGATGACAGGAAGGCAATGCTCCTTTCCTTCTTTTCCTTACAAATATTAAAACCTACTTAGAATAAACCAAGAGCAACAAGGAACTACAATCATCAAGGTCAAATAGATGTCAAGATCATGCTTGTTATCTCTGGGAAAACTTGATTAGAGCTCCTGCCTCAAACGAACATAAAGGAGACGACATTACATTGGAGGATGGGATGCAAAGAAGCCTACAATTTAGTTGTTCTACAACTAAAATTGTAATTGAGATTTGAACTTCATTGTTTGTTTGCCATTTTTGAATGAATGGACTTTTAATATATAATGATTCATACTTAGTATAAATTATAACCTTCCTTATAAAATAATTGATGATAGGAAAACAATGTTCCTTTCCTTCTTTTCCTTACAAATATTAAAACCTACTTAGAATAAACCAAGGGCAACAAGGAACTAAAATCATCAAGGTTAAATGGATGTCAAGATCACACTTGTTATCTAAGGCGATCAAACCTGACCAATAAATTTGGGGATGATAGATGAATACTAAGGTGTTAAGCATTCATCTCATTGATTTGACTCCAAAAGAATGAACAAGCAAGCAATGAGCCTCTTGATCATTATTGGCTTTTTATGAAGAAAGTTTTGCAAGTAAAACTTGGAATAAATTCTTTGAATACTTATTAAATTTTAATTAACTCACCTTTCTGAATCAATTGTCCACGTTCAATCATCAAGCTCAAAGAGATAGATATAAAGATCATGTTTATTAGTGCAATGCAACCTAACCGATATATTTAGGTGGTAGATGAATACTAAGATTAAGCGAATGGATCTCATTGATTCAAGTCTTGAAGAATGAACTAGCTTGAGACCTTCAACTAATCCCTCAGAGAAATAAGCTTTATGATCATCATTGCTTTTCAGAAGGTAATTAGAATTTATTAGTGCAATGCGACCTAATCAATATATTTAGGCATGGTAGACGAATACTAAGATTAAGCAAATGGATCTCATTGATTCAAGTCTTGAAGAATGAACTAGCTTGAGACCTTCAACTAATCCCTAAGAGAAATAAGCTTTATGACCATCATTGCTTTTCAGAAGGTAATTAGAAATTCTCAACATAAACTCTCTAAATGTTGATTTGAATTTAATTAATGTGCCTTACCCTTTTGAGTAATCCATTTCTAAGAAAACCACAGGAAATAAAGAGTATTGCATGAATCAACCTTTCTTGTTTAGTTGTTGAGCTTGAAGAGATGGATATAAAATTGATGCTTGTTAGCTAAGGTGAAAAGATCAAACTCTTAAGCATATGAATCTCATTATTATGACTTGTATGAAAGGTGAACAAGCATATGGCCTTCAACAAAATCATTGCTTCCCAACAAAGATGGCAATTAGGCCTTTTCATAATCATAACTTTAAATATCAACTAGAATTTAATTAACTCCCCCTTCTCCACAATCCCTTTTTATGAACACTAATAAATATCTAAAAGGAAGAAATCTTCCTCCTATAGTATTATGCATTGAATTTAACAAGGGCAATCAACTTTTTATGAACACTAATAAATATCTAAAAGGAAAACACCTTCCTCCTATAGTATTATGCATCAGATTTAAGAAGGTTGATTTGATCACTTGAGAAAGTCCATCTAACTGCTTTCTATTAATATTGAGACTACATAAATATCAAATTAAGGTAGATAGAAATTGCAAAAATCATTTGCTATGATGTCATTTTGTTGATGGAAGGCACAACATTGATTTGTTAGGATTAATACCCTAAGCTTTTGATTATAGATGCATAGACGATAAAAAAATATAACTTTATGACATTTCAAAAATATAGCTTGCTAGAAAAAGTGAAAATAGTTTAATGAACAAGAAACAACCTCGTTTTAATCATAAATTTGATGATTGTGAGGTCAATATCTAAAAGCTAATAACTTATTTTCAATAGCTCTATTTTACATGGCAATGTCTTTGTAGGATACTGAGGTACACTATAAGAAAATTAGTAATTACCGACAGAAAGTTATCGCCGGAAGAGAAGCCAAACCAAATTATTGACGAAAAATGACTTTTCGTAGGTAATATTGTCGGAAAAGATTACATTTTGCGACGGTAAAATTATCCGCCGGCAAAATGGAGGGAAATTATCTCAGCAAACTTTCCGACGGAATATAGCGACGATAGAAGGTACTTGTCGGTAAAAGAGGCGGGAATGATGGGTGGAATAAAAATGTTTTGAGTTTACCAACAGAAATGTTTCTGTCGCAAAATTTCCAGCGAAAAATAGCAATGGTAGAAAACTCACGTCGGTAAAGGAGGAGGGAATGTTTGACGGAATAAAATTTTGGTAGCACTTTTGGTAGCACTCAAGTGTTTAGAACCATAAATTTTGTTCTTTGATCGTATATTCGTGAAGGAAACAACTAAAAATGTGCATTTATTATTACTTGTTTTGGTTCCTTGTACCTTTGTTCTTCATAGCTTTCCAATGTATCAAGTCTTGGACAAGGATTCCGACGAAATAGAATTTATAGACATCAGTGACAGTTAGGGAAATCTGAAACACATATACTTAGAATACTCATTAAGCGATTGATGCCAAGCATAGCTTTCTACATCAATTTGCAGCTGCTTTTATCTGTTAAGTTGCAATATGTGTTTTGGATGAACATGAACGACATATGGTTTTATACTGGTTTTTGATGCTCAACAGGGGATAAGTTCTTGAAGCCAGTGGTGATATCAGAACCTGAGATCACCTTCAGGAGAAGAGATCCTGAAGATGAATGCTTAATCATTGCAAGTGATGGTCTGTGGGATGTGATGTCAATGGAAGTAGCTTGTCAAGTTGCTGTTGGATGCCTCCGAGAGGCAAGTCCTATCAGTGCAGGTTCTGTGTATGATCCATCTCGAAGTATATTAGCTGCCGCGCTACTCACTCGTCTCGCCCTCGGCCGCGAAAGTGTGGACAACATCAGTGTCATTGTGGTGGATCTGAAGAGGAGCTGATGTCAGGCGGGGATTGACATGCAAGATGCATTTGGTCCGGTAGTTGTTTCCTACCTCATTATTCTACACAGGTGGATTTTACTAAGGCACCATTACATTATTACCCCAAATACAAAATCATTGAATGAACATTTTTAACTGGAAATTACTGATCAATCATTGATACGATCTTTATCGAAGTAGAAGTAGTTTCCTGTGTCTATGTCGTCACCTTGGTTTTTCTGTGACCATATTGTCACATGAAGTTTGGGAAGCTTATGAGCTTGTCATACTATGGTGTCCAAGTCAAGACCTTTCAAGCCTCAAGCTACAAGCCAGGATATCACCGATTAGTCAGGAATTGGTGCTTGATATTATCAGGTTTCGTCGGATTCTAGTTCTACGGCCAGGATATCACCGATTAGTCAGAAATTCATTAAGGAACACTTCTACGGCCAGGATATCTGAACCCTACGTGTTGCAACACGTTCTCAGCCTCGTGTTAAGGTTTTCGAAAGTCTAAGCTCGTGTCATCGTCTTCTAGAAAGCACGCTTGACCAGATGGAAAAGCACGCTTCGTGTCAGATACACGCCTAAGCAATTAGTCAAACCACTCATACGAGTGCCTCTTTTTCTTCTGTGTGGACCACCATGACTCGGTACATTATTCAAATAGGTTGGTAGGATTCAGATCAGGCTTGGTGAAGGGTCAATTTAAAAAGAAAATCTTAAATTTTAATTAATTTTATAATAATAATTCAAATTTTAAAAATAATATTAAAATACTCTAATTCTCAATTTTAAAAATACTAATGTTTATCTTCTAGTGCATATTTTACAAAGGATGATAATGAGCTGACGTATAGTTCTAAATCTATGTGTTTTCAATAAAACGACTCATACGCTAGTCTTGTACATATTTTATAGGGACCATAGTGGGCTGATTCATGGATTCAACTTTAGATGTTTTTTAATGGAATGACTAATGGGTTAGACCCGGATTGAGATTGACCCGAGACTCAATTATTATAAACAAAACTACATCGTTTTGCTTAAAATAATTTAGCCTTAGTCATGTTTGGATTGGGGCATATGGTGTTATTTTAAAAAAATTAGTTTCCATTCCTAATATTTTATAACTAATAAATATTTATAAAATATCTATTTTAAATAAATTATTTTAAAAATATATTGTTGCTTACATCCTTTTCACAGGAAAACTAAAAACAAATAATAAAAAAAAACTTGTGGGAGACATGTTTGACCTTTTAATTGTTTTCTTATCTCAAATTCATACCTAACCATTTGTCAGCAGATGTGTTGCTAATCAAGCGCATATACCTAAGGTGAATTATATTTAATATTTTAATTTGTATTTAATTCTGAAATATTATTAAAATGTACAAAATACATCAACTGAATATTAAAATTATTAAATAACCAATTATTCGTTCATAATTATTGGAAATAATTATAAAATATAATTATTAAAAGTTAGAAGCTCAAAAAGAAATTACTAGTTTCGTTCTTGAAGGCGGTGGCTAGAACTAGAAGATTCAAAGGTTACACCAGATTTAACAGATTGAGAGAAATCAACCCCTTCAATCACGCAGCCCTTTTCTCCTATCATTTTGTTCTTCCTCTGTGTTGCTTAACAGCAACAATTGTAAGAGGTTGACTTGTTACTATCTTGCCAAAGTTAACGCCACTTAGAGCCACGAGGTTGACCTGATCGCTGAGTTTGGATTTCCGAAATATAACGAGACGAGACTCGTAGGCCCTGTGAGGCTAGCGTCAGTGTGACGCTTCTGGAGCCAGAGATATATTTAAGATTTAGGGGCTAACCGGCAATAATAATAAAAATGGAAATAAATACAGTAAAAAATAAAAATAAATATTAAATAGTTAGTTAAGAAAAAGGAATGCATTGTCATTGATTGGTTTGAAAAAATAATATAATATATTAATTAATTAATTAATTAGAGTATTTTAATTAATCAATGAGTTATATTTTAATTAATTATATTGTAACTATTTATTTATTTATTTTTAATTAATTATAATATTTTAATTAATTAATTATAATATTTTAATTAATTAATTAATAACAATATTTTAATTA
>JANKOE010000007.1:54903178-54916095 GCA_026284465.1 Erythroxylum citrifolium
TTTAACATGTAATTAATAAGGGTATATCAGACATTTCATTAACTTTCTTAATAAGTGTGCATTCTTCTAAAACGACATTTATTATGAATCGGAGGGAGTAGTAAATTAGCGTAGTAATTACTTAAACAATGATTAGCAATCACAAATCAAACACTTTAATTTAACAGCAGTTCATTAAATATATGGAATTCTTGTGGGCATGTATAGAATTCCAAGGGAATTGGAGGTCACCAATGCAAATGCAGATCAGAATCCAAAAAGCTAGGAGCAATAGAAGAAGAAGAAGAAGCCATTGAAACAGAAGCAGAGAGACATCAGAAACACAACACAAGTCGGTGTTCTGTCCGAAGGCATGAACTTTAAAATCATCATTTCTCTGTAGCCCTTTTTATCTTTGATCCATCAAAGCCATGCCTTCTCGTGTGATTCCACCAGCGCCGCTGCCGTTCCACCAGGACCACAACATCTCCGTCTCCTCCCACAACTTCCCTTCCGTCGCCGCCGCCGGTTTCGCATCCCTCTTACTCTTCTCTTTCTGTTTCCGTAAAATAAGCCGCAAACGTACTGTTCCCTCTGACTCTAGACCTCCTCACCACTTCTCATACTCCTCTCTCCGTCGCGCCACCAACTCTTTCTCGCCGGCGCTCCAGCTTGGCAAAGGTGGGTTCGGTTCTGTTTTTCGTGGGACTTTATCAAATGGGCAAACGGTTGCTGTTAAAGTCATGGACTCTGGGTCCTTACAAGGCGAGAGAGAGTTTCAAAACGAGCTCCTTTTTGCGTCGAAACTTGACTCGCCTTATGTGATCACGGCGCTTGGTTTCTCGTCTGATCGAAAACACCGGACTATGTTGCTTGTTTACGAGCTTATGCCTCATGGTAACTTGCAGGACGCGCTTCTTCTCCGCAAATGTCCGGAATTGGCTTTGTGGAAGAAAAGGTTCGATCTTGCGGTGGAGATTGCGAGAGGGATTGAGTATCTTCATAGCTTGGTGCCTCCCGTTGTTCATGGTGATATAAAGCCTAGTAACGTTCTATTGGATCAATGTTTCTCGGCGAGGGTTGCGGATTTCGGGTTGGCCTGGTTGAATATTGGGAGTAATCAGTGTCTGAAAAATGATAACCAGTGTGAGGTTAAGGTAGAAGATGATAATATGGAGAAGATTAATGGTGGATTGGAGAAAAATGCTGATTTTGAGAGCTGTAGCTGGGCAGTGGATGATTATGGATCTGTTATAGATTCTGAAAGTCTGACTACAGGGTTTGAGGAGTTCAATTTGGGGATTGATCAGTCCCCTGATACTTTTGTTACCGGACAAGTTTGTGTGACTTCCCCGGAGCCTGTTAGTGCCTCGCCGGAGACAGGTGGTGCAGGGTTGTTCCAGGAGGCAGAGGTGAAAGATCATGTGATGGAATGGATTGGTTCAGAGATAAACAAGGACAAACCCAAGAATGATTGGATTGTATCTTCATCATCAAGCAGTCAACAGGCCAAAAAAACCGATAAAAAGACTAATCGAAAACGTTTCAATTGGTGGACGTCACTCGAAGACGATGAGAAGATTTTGAAGAATGCCAAGAGAAGGCCCCCAAGAGAGTGGTGGAAGGAAGAGTACTGTGAAGAACTAGAGAAGAAGAAGAAGAAGAAAAAGAAACAGAGACAAGAAACAGGCCCAAACAATGATCACATTGAAGAAGACCGGTGGCCAAGAGATGAGCATTTGTACGCGGATAGGAAGAAGAAAAAGAGTAAGAGTAGGAGTAGAAGAAGAAGTAGCAGAGGGAGTATCGATTGGTTTAGCCAAGATTCAACGAGTGGTGGAATTAGCAGTACACCAAGTATGAGAGGAACCGTTTGTTATGCAGCTCCTGAGTACCGTGGTTGTGGTGATGGTGGGACTTTATCGGAAAAGTCCGACGTATATAGCTTCGGAGTTCTATTACTAGTTCTTGTTTCAGGTCGGCGACCGCTTCAGGTTACTAGCTCACCAATGGCTGAGTTTAAACGAGCCAATCTAATACATTGGGCACGAAGTCTTGCTCGAGCAGGAAAGCTTATTGATTTGGTTGATCAGTCCATAGAGTGTTTGGATCAAGAGCAGGCTGTGTTATGCATCACTGTTGCTCTTCTTTGTTTGCAGAAGTCGCCCGACAGGCGACCATCTATGTACGAGGTTGTCGGGATGCTCACTGGAAAATCAGGAGCACCCAATTTGCCAGTTGAATTCTCTCCATCACCTCCTCCACGTTTCCCTTTCAAATCCCGATCGAAGAGGAAGGCTAGGTGAGGTTTCAGTGTCCACTACCATCTGCTATGAGCATCTCTGTACTGATCGATGACCTAATCCTTTAATTGTTTTACTTTTTATTTTCTTTTTATTAAAATCTAAAATCAATTCGTAGGGTAGAATAGATAACAGGGAAGGGTAATTACTACTATGTGGATCCACAACTGAACCAAAAGGGTGTTTTAGATTAACTTATATGTCTTCCAAAGTTGTTCTTGTCACCACTTGTGCAACAACCAGAATCCTACTCCAATACATCATAGTATGATCTTAGCTTCTTGGGTTCTGGCTCCTACACATTTTAAGACACTTTTTGTCTGAACTGTGACCAACTCCACCAAACGAATTGCTCAATGCATTTTCTCAAGTCTTTTTTTTTTTTTGGGTACAATTAAGAGAAACTAAAACTAACTCATAAAAAAAATACCACATGCATCAGCTCATACAATCAATAAGAGGGCGTCAAGGATATCAACCCAAACCTAAAAATTAGAAGCAATGCTATGGCCTAATTTAGCCAAACAATCGGCTGCAAAATTACCTTCCCGAAGCAAATAGCTAATAGAGCAACTCCAATTCTTAGCAAGTAAGGCTTGAATATTTACAACCAAAACAGATAGAGGATGTGAAAAGAGAAGTCTCCTTGAAAGTGACCTATGTGTATTTTGGAATGAACGATGTTAGAACATGTAATTTATGCATTATAATGTGAATTATAAAAAGTAATAATTAAAAAATTAAATTAGTTCTATTGGTTCGAATAAAATTCGGTTTGATTTATCTCAATAACTTTTGTTATTAAAAATTGACTAATTTATTAATTAATTGATTAATTTTTATAAATTAAACAATTTTATAAACTAAAACAACCTGGTAAGTTTTCATTTGACATGTTTCATCTTTAATTGAATTTCAATTTTTTCCATAGGCAAAAATAATTTCCTTTTTTAATCTTATTTCTAATTCTTCAATTTTGATCAATTTTTAACTGTACACAAATTTTATGACAGTCTAATATTTATTGAAATTTTAAACTTTAAACTTCTTATTTTACCGGTTTAATTTCAGATCCAATTTTTAAAACATTAATTTTGAGTTCTATAATTTTTTAATCAATAGAACATGAATTTTACAAAATTATAAGAAAAAAATATTGTATATTTTCTCAATTCCAAAATGTTCTAATTGCTCTAAGCTCCAGGTAGGCTTTAGAACTTAGATGGGCCAAGCCTAGTAAAAAGTGGAAATATGTTTGATTCTGATAGCCCTTTTAAAGCTTATTGTTTTTGGGCCTTAAGACCCAAGAACCTGCTTCTGCCAATTACTAAATAAGCTATTGTGTACTCTTGAGAGTTTATTTAATGCTAATTACTAAAAAAGCTCTTTTGTCTTACATAGTTTCACTCTTGCGATTGTGAAGTTACTTAAATTGCGATTCATCTTTCCTCCAAGTTTTGCATTGTGCAAAAGAATGCAATTCGGCAGAATCCAACTAATTCTTATGGCTCCAAATTAATCAAGTTTAAATAAACGAATTTAGATATGAGTCAATTTGAATTTTGGACAAACTCAAAAAATATAAATTCTTTTATTAAATTTCTTAAATTCAGCATAATCGAATCAATTCAATAAAAATATGTATTTCAGATAAATTATATAATTTTGGATACTTAACTCGAATAGATTTATTTAAGTTTTGTCCACTTTATTATATCTATTTCTTTATAACTTCCAACATTTAATTATATCTCAACTCCAATCCAATTCTTGGAATAAATCAAAAGAGTCGTTATTTGGTAATTGAATTTATCATATAAAAATTAATGTTTTAAAACCGAACCGAAAGTTAAACCGATAAGATAAAAGATTTAAAGTTTAAAAAGTTTAATTGGTATTAAATTGTTAATAGATGCATAATTGATCATAAATTTACCTCATATTTGATGTGTGTTTGGTTGATACTTAATGTGCTTCAAGCGTGTTTATAGGTTAGAATTGCTTTCACAGACTTAAAGAAGAAGAATTCAGAACAAAAGACACTACAAGAAAAACATGAATTAGTGATGGAAAATTAACGACAATAAAGAAACCATTGCAAATTACCAATGGAAATTCTAATTCGGCCGATAAAATTGTCGAAATTTTTTTCGTTTAGTTGTGATAGCAATATCTTTCGTTAAATACGGAAGGAAACGAATTTGCGACGGAATTTTGCGACGGTATCAAGTGCCCGTTGGTAATTAAGGCGGGAATTGTTGGCAGAAAAATAAGTTTTTCAGTTTGTAGATGGAAATTTTTCGTCGGTAAAGTCTGTTGGTAAATTTTCAAGCTATACATTGTCGTCTACTTCTGCTTGAACGTTTTTAAGTTAAACAAAACGACGTTGTTGGGTTTTAAACCAAACGACGTTGTTTTTTTAAAACTTAAAAAACACCCCCAAATCGCCTTCCCTCCCACCTGCAACCTATCCTCCTTCTTTCTCCAGATCTGTTGCGTTGTCTCCTTCTTTCTTGAGAATTGTTGCGTCTTTGGCGTCCTCTGCGGCGTCTCCAGCCTGTTGTCGGCATTGTGGAGTTGTTGCGTCTTCTCTGGCCATTGTCGTCGTCTTCTCCAGCTATTTTCGTGGAAGTATTTTTGTCTTCTCCATCCTCTCTTATGCGTTTGTTTGTGTATGGGCATGAACTTTCATTTACAAATTGATTTTTTTGCATTTGTTTGTGTACAGGCATGAGTTTGTGCATGGGCATGCACTTGCGTAGAGTTGCGAGTAACAATATCGTGATAGATAAAACTTATGAACTTTTTATTTCAAAAAGTCCATAAAAATTTTCTAGAATGGATTTTAGGGTTTGAAATCAATATGAATGCCTAGGATGGATCTTAAGATTAGAAGTTGAGATAAAATTTCAAGAATTGAGCCTTATGACTTCAAATTAACATAAAATCTGAAAGCTTGGCCTTAAGACTTGAAAATAAGATGAAATGCCTAGAATTAGGTCTTAGGATTTGGAATTAAAAAAGAATACCTAGAGTTGGTGCTTAGGATTTAAAATTAAGATAAAATTCCTAGACTGGAGTCTTAGGACTTGAGTTTAAAAAAATACCTATAATAGATCTTAGGATTTGAAATTAAGTTAAAATTCTTAGACTTGACCCTTAGAGCTTGAAATTAGGATAAAATACCTAGAGTTAGGTCTTAGGCATTGAAATTAAGATAAAATACTTAGGTTGGATCTTATAACTTGAGCATATTTTAGATTTTGATTTGAAAATAAAGAATGTCTAAGGTTTAGTGAAAAGTGATCCTTTCTAGGTTTTTGATTCAACTTCCTATAATCAATAAAAATAAGTTAATCAGTTTGAATGTGTGAAGCCAATTCATTGTCTTAATTTGAACCATTATAACATTGTACTTATTAGGAACCACTTGTACTAGACTTACTCACTATCTAATGAGAGCCAAACATATTTATAAAACAAAAATTACATTTTCATAGCCTAGGTTTTAAAGAGTGTAATTATATGACATTCTTCTTAAGTTCCTTACTAAGTTCCATTCCTTCTTTTGTCTCCAAAGCAACATGATTAGTGACAACAACCTCTATCTTGTCCTTACTATTTATCTTAAAAACTTCTTGTAATATTGAATCAACATGATCAATAAAGTTAATAGAAAAAACAAAATGAACATCATTAGAATACATCATGGCTTTAAAGATATTACAATGGATTACTTCACCATAAAGTACCATTGTGAGGGTCCAATCACACCTATTTAGTATGAGTTATGTTTAGGGATGATCTTCCTAAAAGAATTGGTGCAGTGTTAGGAGAAGAATCGTCGTATGTTACAATAATTTATTAAAATAATTATTCATATTTTTATGAATACTTATTTTAATTTGGCACTATTACTTATACTATTTAGGTTAAATATCAAACTTCTACACTTTAATTCTCTTCTAACATATATGATTACAAAAAAAAAGATCTGCAGTTAATAAATAATTTTGATCTTAACCCATAAACCTTAACCCATAACCCGTGATGCAGCTCCCATGAGGCTTATCAGTGAAAAATATCACGAGCCTAGAAGTCACAATGAGAACTTGTTTTCTCGAATCATAAGTGTAATCTTTTCAGATTAATTTAGTTGGTTATTACTTAGGGAATCTTATGTAAAGTTTAGATGATTTGTAAACTTTGGCGAACATGAATGATACTAATTATGGAATCACTGTTTTAAATTAACAGTTTTGTAGAAATGAGTAATGTTGATAGATCTTGGACGTATGGACGATCAACACCTGATGGTTTCATTAATCCTGAGTTTGTTGAGGGAGTTGAATCTTTTATTCATTATGCATGTTCTCAACCTGCATATATGGATGGCCTAAAGATGAAATGTCTGTGTAAAAAGTGCAAACATATTCGTTTCCTTCTTATTGATGAAGTTAATGGGCATTTACTGAGAAAAGGGTTTGTCCCCAATTATTTTAAGTGGACACGACATGGGGAACCATTGATTTGTAGCACCTCAAGGGGTAATCAAGTACAATCGTCTGTGACCTTAAATGAGTTTAAAGGGGGGATTGAATTTAGAACAAATTATGTGGATGGAAATGAAAATCCTTACATGCAAATGGTTTATGATGCAGCCGGTTATACCTTTCAGGAAAATATGGAAAATTTTGAAGAAGAACTAAACCCACATGTAAAATAGTTTTTTGACTTACTACAATCAGCTGACTAAGAATTATGGCCAAATTGTGAGATAATGATCCAATTGTCTTCATTTGCTCGAATATTGAACATAAAGTTTGAAGAGCATATTTCGGACCGTAGTTTTGATAAAATTCTTAAATGGTATAATGAATCATTGCCTCTTGATCATACAATGGTTAATAGTTTTTATAATATGAAGAAACTTATTAGAGGTCTTAGTTTGCCTATTTAAAATATTGATTGTTGCAAATTGGGATGTATGTTGTATTAGGGAGATGATGTGGAATTACAAGAGTGCAAATTTTATGGTCAACCTAGGTTCAAGCCTAAAAAGCGTTCAATGAAACATAAATTAGTACTTTAGAAGCGGATGTATTATTTCCTGCTAACTCCGAGACTTCAAAGACTATATGCTTATGATATTACTGCATCTCACTTGAGATGGCATAATGAACACGAACAGGAAGATGAAATAATGAGTCATCAATCAGATGCACTGGCATGGAAATATTTCAATGACACCCATCTTGAGTTTACAACTGAAAGTCGAAATGTTAGGTTAGGATTGTCAACGGATGGATTCCAACCTTTTGGTCAATCTGGCCAGCAATATTCATCATAGCCAATCATAATTACTCCTTATAATTTGCCTTCATAAATGTGTATGAAAGACGCATATATGTTCTTGGCAGTGATTATGCCAGGGCCTTCAAATCCGAAGGACAGAATTGATGTATTCTTACAACCATTGATATCTGAATCGCAACATCTTTGAGAATATGGTGTTGAGACATATGATGTGTCTTTGAAATAAAATTTTGTGTTGAAACTGGCTTTGATGTGTATCACTAGTGATTTTTTGGCATATTCCATGTTGTTTGGATGAAGCACAGCAAGAAAATTAGGTTGTCTTTATTGTGGCAATAATTCTGATGATTATCTTCCAAATAGGGCAAAATATGTTGGTTTGACAATCACAAGAAATTTCTTCCTCTAGATCATCCATTTAGACACAATAAATAAAAGTTCATTAAGAATAGGGTGGTAAAAACACCTTCTCCCCCTCACACTACTGGTGAAGAGATTTTGCAGGAGATTAAGGAATTAGGTTTGCTGAAAGTTACAGAATTTGAAGCTAATTAAGTAAATACAAGCATTAGTAAAGACTTTGGTTGGAGAAAACGAAGCATCTTTTGGAATTTGCCATATTGGAAAACTAATTTGATACGTCATAATCTAGATGTGATACATATTGAAAAGAAATATTTTTGACAATTTGTTCAATACCTTAATGAACATTGAAGTGAGGATAAAAGACAATGCAAAATCACGAGCTGATTTGCAACTTTTTTGTAGAAGGAATGAGTTACATAAAGATCTTCGCACAGATAAATATTCGAAATCATGTTACACTTTGAACAAAAAACAAAAGGAAAATTAATGTGAATGGTTGCAAAGTCTAAAGTTTCCCGATGATTATATTTCAAACTTGGCAAGGTGTGTTGATATGAGGAAGTACAAATTATTTAGGATGAAAGGCATGATTATCATATGTTTATGCAAAGGCTAATTCCAATTTCATTTCGGGAGTTGCTACCTAATAAGGTTTGGCAAGTAATAATAGAATTAAGTTTGTTTTTTAAAAGTTTAACATCATCTGAAATCAAGTTGGTTGAATTGGAAAAACTAGAAAGGGAAATTCTAGTAATTTTGTGCAAGTTAGAAGGGATTTTTCCTCTAAGTTTCTTTGATTGTATGGAGCATCTACCTATGCATTTAGCATACGAGGCAAAACTAGTCAATCTAGTTCAATATCGATGGATGTATCCGTTTGAGAGGTAATTCCAAAAACTTATTGTAAATGAAGTAATAATAGGTTTTAACTAGTAAATTGTGATAACCATATTCTCTAATATAGTTATTTGCATCACTTGAAGAAAAATATCAAAAACAAGGCTAGAGTAGAAGGTTCGATATGTAATGATCATTTAGTGGAGGAAGCTAGTACATTTTGTTCACATTGTTTTGAGCAGCATATTCACACAAGAGAAAGGAAAGTTCCTCGTAATGACAATGGGGGAGGAACGAGTGATGTTGATGGTAACTTATCCATTTTCACATATCGTGGACGAACATATGGACATTCAACAAGAAGAATGTTAACAGAGGAAGAAATTGAGGCTACCCATAGTTACATTTTATTGAACTGTCAAGAGGTTCAACCTTTCGTGTAGTAAGTTGACAATGATTATTTCTGTTTTCAAATTTTGTGTTGTGCATAATTGAAATACATAATAATATTTTTAGATTATACGAGGAATTGTTACGCAAGCTAATGCTGGACAAAACACAGGATGATATAAATAAAGAAGTTGGAAAACACTTTCCTCAATGGTTTGAGAGATATGTAAGTTTTCACTTACAAATATTCAAATGATTGAATTATAAGATTTAATTGTTCAAATGACATTATAATTTTTGATATGATAATTTCTTTTATCTATGCCTTAGAAAATCCAATAGAGAACAAGTTCATATATGATCTTGCAAAAGGACCTCAACGAACTGCTAAATCATATTCGGTGTATTTCGTTAATAGATACAAATATCATACAGAATGTCATGCTCATAGCATAACAACAATAAATAGTGGAGTTTGCATATAAGGAGAATTGATGGATTACTTTGGTAAAATTATTAAGATACTTGAAATTGAATACCCTGCCTTGCTAATAAAGCGAAGTGTGATATTTAAGTGTGACTGGTTTAACCCGACTCCAAATGTTGGAACAAAAGTGCATAGCTGATACAATCCAGTTGAAATCAACAACCAAAGAAGATTGAGACAATTTGAACCCTTTGTGTTGGCAATGCAAGCGAAATAGGTGTGTTATGTCCCTTTTCTGACCTTACATCGAGATAAGTCAGATTGGTTGTCCGTTTGCAAAGTTAAACCTAGAAGTGTTTTTAAATCACATGGAAAAGGAGAACAAAGAATTGAAAGTGAAGCGTTTCAAGAAGATGTTTATGAAATAAATGCATCTGTCACATATGACGATAATGAACCTTTGAATGATCCATCTAATGAATATGTTGAAATTTCATTTGGAGAGGATGACAAGGGCTAGAGATCTGAAGAGGAGCTAGATTTTGATTCTTATTTCTTCAAGAAAAGAAGATGATTGTGATTTACAATTAAGTTATGATAGCGATTAATTTGTGTTTGTAATTGAATATTTTATTTAACAACTCAATTATTTCGTTTTTAGTATATTGTGTGAAATATTTAATTCAAATTCTTAATCAAGGAATGTCGACATGACGACTGGTTCCGAATGGTAGTAATTCATTCCGATGGGAGGAATGTGGCAAAATTGCCCCTACTGAAGGAATAAACAATGCAGGAAAAATGTCCACTTCATACACTAATGATAGTTTGCCTTCCATGACCGATCTTCTGCTTCAAGATGTTTAGTATCATTTGAACAACGTCACTTTCCTTATTATGTACATCTCATTTCCTTTTATGAAACTATTTTATATATTCACATTTGATGGTATAAACTACATGTTGTTTTAAGCTTCCTTGAATCTCGAAGATAACACGTATGCCCATGGAGGCAGAAGCGATGTCACAACAGTCCATAAAGGATTAGGGAAATCAGTTGTTTTGGAAAATTCGTCAATTCCACAGACCTTGTCTGGAAATTCACGTATGTATGTCACTCTAAATTTGGTTCGTTTAACGATTTTCTAATATGACAATATCTAAGTTCTGTACTGATTGTGTTTTAGGAAAACCATTTTGAACTGGCAGTTCTTTTGGAGAGTTTGTCTTCCATACTAAATCTGGCAACTCATTCATTGTATCCTCTACAAGTTTAGCTATAGTGGAAATGTTGTTGCAAGAAGGTGTTAAAAACCCTACACCTGAGAGAAGAATTATCACTGCTTCAATTGGTGAATTAAAACATGTCAGGACCCTTCTCGAGAATCCAGACATCCGGGACTCATTTACCTTTACTGACTCTCATGTCATTTGAAATCCAAGAAAATAATTTTATCATTTTCATTTATCAATGTTTGTAAACTGGACTCAACTTTAAAGTTGATTTATTATTGTAGTTGTAAGAATTTTTCAAACAACCTCCTTGCTAGTTAGGGGTCAAGCTGGGTCCTATTGAGTGTGGGCTGTTATTGTTCTTGTTTTATGATTGTAACAATTGTTAACCTTCTAATTCAAAGTTTGTACTTGAATATGATATTCAACAAATCGCCTTATTTCCTTTTGAATATATAATGTAAACTATTGAATTCAAATTCTTATATTTCTAGAAAATTCAATAAACAATAAATTTCAGGTAGAAATATGTCACCAAAGAGACAACGTGATATAATACGACCCAGGTTCAGACACATGTTTAGAGGTACTTACTGTGAAGGTAAACTATCACAGTCTACAGCTGCAACTGAATCACCTCCTCCCCTTCTAGGGCTTATAGTTGCAAAAGACACATCACCTGTTGTAGGCCCTTATGTTTAAAAGGTCTTCTTACTTATCATATTGTCTCTTTATTTGTGGTCTTATTATATAACATTCTGGCTTTAATGAAAATGTGGTTGAGAATCATATGGAGTTTGTAAACCTATAAAGCCAATGCCTTTTCATTGAATAAATTATCCCTTAAAGCATCATTTCTTTCTTACACATGCATTGTTTCACTATATTTTTCCAACAGTCATAGTATTAACGCCACTTCGGTCTCTCATTGAGCAATTACAAAGATGTTAATGCTTAGTAATGATGTTGGCAACAATTGGGATTTTGTCTTCTTCATTATCGTCCATACTCATTTTCAGTGGAGGCAATAAGTTTTAGAGTATCATAATGAAATCCATGTTCAAGTTATAAGACTTATAAGGCTCGATTGAATATTGGTTTATTGATAACATAGATCCTGAGCCAAATGAGGATCAGTGATTGCGGGAAACCGAAAAGAGGGATGCCAAAGCCTTTTTCTATATTCAACTACCACTACACGAGACGATTTTCTTCCTATATTGTCACAACTAACATTTCAAATAAGGCGTAGGATACTTGGAAGAAGGGATTTCATGATATGCCAATAGTAATTACTGTGAAATTATAAACTTTTCGTCGAGATTTTGAAATATTGTTCATGAAAAATAATGAATTGGCGTAAGAGTATTTATAAAGAGTTACAAGAATTGTGAATCAAAAGAGATCATATAGAGAAGATGTTCGTGATAAACAAGTTATTGTGAAGGAGTCTATCCCAAAGTTTGATCATAATATAACTGCAATTGAAGAGTCAAAAGATTTACCCATATTTTCATTTGATGAACTAATAGGTTTTTTCTAAGCTTATAAGTCAAGAATTAATAAGTTGTTATAATTGAAGGCTTTTAAGTAAAGGACAACTTAAAGATTTAAAATGGAGAGCAATTGTAGCAAGGAGCATAAGGATATAGTAGAGGTAGGTCTCAAAGCAAAGAACATGGTAAGGGTAGAAGTCAATACACATGTGGTAGAAATAGAAGCGGAGTATAGTACTATCATTTTCACAACTTTGACTATAAAGCATGGAGAGGAGAGCATAACTCTTTGTGTTAATGTCAAAAGAAAAACAAGTGTATGGTTCATAGATAGTTAGTGCTAAACAAATGTATGGTCCATAGATAGTTAGTGATCTCTGTTGGGACCCGATCTCGGAACCGGACCCCAACCAAAAAACGGAAGATGGAAACGAAGAAAACATAATCGAAAGTAGAAATCGAAAGAACGGATTTCTTATCGAATTCGAAACGGAACGAAACGGAAGCAAATCGAAACAAACGTTTCGAAACGAACGGAAACAAATGCCGACATCCGAAAGCGCAAATCTT
>JANKOE010000007.1:54916195-54927192 GCA_026284465.1 Erythroxylum citrifolium
ACGAACCGTTTGCATCGTAAAATGTATGTAAAATTTATGCTTTAATATTAATTCTTAATAATTATCACTTACTAATATAAACATTACCTCCTAATAAGACCAAATATAAGAAAGCATTCAGCAACAGTCTCAGCACAAACAAGCTGTTGATGAGAGTCAAACATATCTTGATGCAGTGGGTGGTAGGGACTGTCGTGGAAGGATCTTCGGGCTAGGTTTATTTGCGAACACATGTTATTCGCAATCCTGACGTCTAGTACAGTAGCATCTAGTAGACGATCATAAACCAATGAAGTCAATCAGCTTTGGACCACAGTGGAGACAATGATGGGCTGCATAGCTCAGCTGAGACATAAGATGGATGAGTTGAGGGCGAGAGGTAGCACCTCAAAGCACCCACGGTCACCAGGATAATAGGATTGTTGTAGTCATTCAGTTTGAATTACAAAGACTTATTATGTATACTATAATGTTTTTATTATCAATTATGATAATTTTAACTTTATATCATCAATCAACTTTCTGTTTAAACAAATTAAATATATAATCAAATCAAAATATTATGCACAGATAATTCATATCTGTTTTAATTATGCATTAATCATAAGATTATGAAATAAAATTTAATGTCTGGATTTTTTTTTCATTTTTCTTTACCAACAGAAAAGAAAAGTTGGTCGGTAAAATGCACTATATTTATCGACGGAACAACACAAATCGTCAGTCAAATGTAAGATATTTACCAACGATTACACTTTGTTTCGTCGGTAATATTGCAAGTCGACGCCAACTTAACCGTTAGGATTTTCTGAATTATCGGTATGCTCACCGACGGTCAATCATAACCGTTAGAAACCTCATCGACGGAACAACCAGTACTTTCAGAAAATATTTCGATGGACATATTATGTAACCGTAGGTAAATTTACCGACAGTTTATAGCAAATCCATCAGCAAATTTACAAACGGTCAAATCCATCCGTCGGTATATTTACTGACAATTACATAATATGTCCATTGGTAAATTTACCTACGACCATTTTAACGACGCCATTGTTCGTCGGTTGATTATGTCGCTAATTTATTTTACTGACGGAATACAAACATTTTTCGTCGGTAATTTCCGTCGCTAAACAATATTTTTCTTGTAGTGAGACGACATAGAATGAATAATTGAAGCATAGAAGTAGTGCACGATCGTGCATCCAGGTCGTGCACTTCATCTAGGCCGTGCATAATCACAATTTTAGTCGTTTTTGGACATACACGATCGTGTAAATCCTAAAACCCTATTTTTTAATGTAAAAAGATGTTTTCAATAGCTAATGAAGGGAGGGGACATTAGGAGGTGATTCCCCTATGTGGAGTTGTTTGCAAAGGGCAATTTTGATTGAAAGAAGCGAAAAATACAAAGAAATCATCAAAAGATCTATCGGAATACAAGATTAAACCTCTATATTGCAAGAATATTCAACATAATACAATCAGAAAGATTTATAATTATGATTTCATTGTTTTCGATTCGAATTTCTGCTCATGTATGATTGATTTCATTTTTGATCATGTGTAACTAAACATCCAGTTAATATTTAGGTTAGATGAACCTTATGTTAATACTTTGATATAATTTGATTCTTTTATTAATGCAGTTGGTTGTTTGATATATTGTGATCTGATTACATGTTTTATTTTTATGATTTCATACATAGAGATTGAAAATTTCTAGTGTGAATATATTTACCGTAATTAGAAGAAGTTGATTGCAACCATAAAGATAGGATGAAATAAATCTTCTAGATTAGAGTCAAACCTAATAGAGGGACTGATAAATCGGTAACACGATCCTATAAGATTTAACCTCGGTTAGAGACTTTAGGACTAGTAGACTCAAAGTCAGCTATTAACATACCATAAAAGTCTTTACGGTCTAACATATCAACAAAATAATTACATGATAAAAGATCAAACTGTTAAGGATTTAAGGGGATTTGACCCTATATACTAATTTTTGATAACGATAGTTTTTTTTAGTGAATTCCATTGTCTTTGAATTCATTATCGTTTCCTATTTCTTTAATTGTTTTAGTTTTTATTTTCTTTTTATTAAAAATTAAAAATCAATTCGTAGGCTAGATAATAGAGGAAGGGTAATTACTACTATTCATCGTCATCGTGGGATCCACCCTTACTTGTCGGTGTTAGCTACAACTACGTCATGCACTTGCGGTTTATTACAATATTAACTATCACGAAATATGTCAATCAATTGTCATAAAATCAGTTAAAGATTGAATAAAATTAAAGAATTTGCAATATGATTGAAAGAAGAATTTGAAATTTAATTAAAAATATTGTTAGATGAAAATTAACTAATTTATTTTAGTTTATAAAAAGTTGTTAATTTATAGAAATTGACTAATTAATTAATAAACTGGTCAGCTTTTAACAACAAAAATTATTAAAATAAATTGAATCCGAGAATTAAAAATCATGCAGAAAGTTTGACGGTTCAAGATTTTTATAGTTGAACCGTCCGAATCGATTGAGTTTTTTAATTAATCATCGGTAAAAATATCTTTATATGAGAAAGAAATAGTGAAAAATCAAAATAAATCTAAAGGACGAACTAACTACATGTGTACATGATTTTAAATTATATTAATTAAACATGAATCTAAACATATCGTTTAGAGGATGATCACAGCCCTTGTTATAAAATTGTCCTTATGGGCACTGAAGATACTGGGATACCAGAAGCAGATTTCCTTCATTATTCAATAGCTTATACAACGAAGCAACTTATATACAAATCAGAAAAACAGCAGTTCCTCGAGCCTACTTTGTGCTGAAAGAAGGTTGAACCTTCGTATAAATAGTATTTGCATATTACAAGTATGATGTTCATGAAATATATATTTCATTGTTATTTTTTAACCGAAATTTAAGAGAACAAACTTTTTTGAAAATCTGAAAATTATAAAAAATTCAAAAATTTAAATTAGGCTAAATTTTCAAAATTTTCTTAAATTGTAAGAGAGGTTTATGTCTTTTCCTCGTCTTTGAATATATATTCGAAAAACTTTTAATATGTAGTAATTTATAAATTATATAATTTAAATAAATTATTTGATACATTATTGAATTTTTCTTGGCTTTATTAAGATCTTCTATAATTCACCCAAAGGGTTTTCTATTCATTAATTAGATTTTATAATTGTGATTAACATGAATAAATATTCAGTTTGTAACAACAAACTACAAAGGCATTTGATTGTCCCAAGAATCCTAAATGTTCTTATGCACTACATATGTATATTCAGATATCTTAATACTTTGCAATTGTAATTAAACATACAAAGGTCATGTTTGGCAATTAGCTGATTGCATTAGTTGTTGGCTGATTCTTTCAGCTGATTTGACCAACGGAGCGCATTAATTGTTTGTCATTTGATGTTTAGTAAAATTAGTTATTTAGTATTAGCTGTTTATGTGTAAAATGACTTATGAGGATATGACTTTAAAAAAATTATAAGGGCATGAACATTATATATCTTAGTATTTTGTTGAATATTTTTTATAGGAATTTAGATTTTAGATATTTAATTATACAAAAATTAAGTTTATGACTTTAATGAAAAAACATAGAATATATAATAATAACAACAACAACAACAACAACTTATTACTTTAACAGTCCTAAAAATCACACAAAAACCAGAACCAAGCAACAAAACACACCATCTTTGGGAAATGACCAAAGCATGAAACAATAGAGAGAAACAAACCTTGCCCTTCATGAAACGAACCGAGCGGTAGAGTGAAAGAGGAGCCTTGTTGACCTTGCTCATACAGATGGTAACGCAAAACTTAATGTCATTATAGGAAAGGACAATAAGTTGTTGCCTAAAAGCTGCTTACAAGCAGCTTCTATAAAATTCAACCCAATCATCCAACAATCAAATAAGACCGATAGTTTTTTGATGAAGTCAATCAGCTAATTTTGGTCAATCAGTTAAAAAATAGTCGATTAGTCAATAATTAAACAGGGACAAAATTTTTAAATAATATAAATAACATAGGAACATAAACACACTTTTATTAGTTTAGAGCGATCAATTGAAACTTTAAATTTGATTAGATTAAACATGTGCTTTAAATTTGAGTCATTTATTTGTTAAATAATTAATATATTATTTCTAAGTTATTACATACCCCCCACCATATTATTTAGTGTGTGTCCTAAAGATATCAAGGAAGGGTTTGGTAGAAGGCAACTAAAGTAACCATCCATATTAGAATGATGATATAATATCATACACCAACTCATGGCCTAAATGCTTATTTAACAACTCCTTAGACATAATATTATTCACCAACTCATGGCCTAAATGCTTATTTAACAACTCCATAGACATAATATTATACACCAACTCATGGCCTAAATGCTAACGAGTCCAGATCCTCAGTCTAATATTATGGTATATTATTCTATCCTATGAATCTCAGTCATTTATTTATATGGATCCTATGTAGGTCCCACATAAATGAACACAGGATTCGCATAAATAAATGGCTGAAATTTATAGAACAAAATAAGACACCGTAATATTAGACAGAAAATCTTGTCCCTTATTTAACAACTCTTTAGACAAGTACGATTCCTTATCCTTAGAGATGGAAAGTATAAAAATAAGTTTTAGGAGACTTTCCCAACTCGTTAATTTGGTTATAAATTCTGAAAAAGGGCTATTCCATATCTTCTGGAAATCCTTTACTTTGATGGTGTTGGGTAGGCATCTTCCCACTTTTTCCAATCAAATGGATTGGTACATGCACTGTGAGGTTCCATTCATACACAAAGCTTTGTCCTTTACAGTATCATACCTTTTAAGCATGTGAATAATGGGATATTGCGTTTACACTAACTTATGTAGTACTTGCTACATTGAAAGATGCTATTCAGGAAAAAGGTTTAAAGGGACATGTACTAAGAGCTTGAATCAATGAACAATCTTGTGTTAGGGGTAATAAACAATGTGTTAGGGGTAATAAACAACTAGAAAGGCTCAAGGCTCATGCTTGATGATGACCTTGAAAATTGGTTTTTCCAATCCCAAAATCTTATTAAACTATTACCGAGGCAATGCTGGATCACATATCAACAAATTGAAACTTAATTAATTTACTTTAATCTCATTTTCTCACGTGTTCTCACTTAATTGGTAATTTAAAATTATACTTTACTATACATGAGTAATTAATGATCTCTAATATCTCTTCATTAAGGGATCTAATCGTATTTGAAAGTGAAAATTGAAAAGATATCACATCATATCTTACAAAATTTTTAAAAATATAGATTATTTGAAAGGGTTATTATTAAAAACATTATTTTGTATTATTTTGTGAGATAAAATATTAAAATGAAACAATAAAATTATAATTTAAATAAAATGAAGTAAAAAAATTAAATTTAGTTTAATTATTAAATTAAATTTATTTTGAAATTTATAAATTTGGATGATATTTTAAATTTTAATATATTTATTAATAATTATTAAATAAAGGTATTTAATTAACAAAAAATTAAACGGATTATTAAAAATTAAATTATTTATAGATTTCATTAGTAATTAATTTTAATTAATTAAATATATTAAATTAAATTATTCATAATTTTATTAATAATTAATATATTAAATAACTAAATAATACATATTTAGTTGATAATAAATAAAAACAGAAAACAGAAAAATACCTTTTGGGTTTTCATAAATTTTAAAAACAAGAAGAAACTAAAATAAAAAACCGAACTAATAAATTTAAGTAAACAAAGTTTTTTATTAAAATATAAAATTCAAAAAATGAAAACATAAATAAAAATAATAATGCTTTCTTTTGAATGCCGACAAGAAGCTTTTGGTGTGACCTGTGAGTCACTTATTGTATCATATCATTGAACGGCATAAAAATTTCAGGAATCTCCTTAACTCTGCCAACTCACAGCAGATCGCATACCCTAACCAACGTATCTTCTTCTTTGACCTGTTACCCTGTGACAGTCTTTGGAAGTTCAATCATTATTGCACTAAATGTTTCCTTTACAACAAGGCGATGACCTGTGCTTCAAAATCATATCTTTTGATCCCCACACACAAAATGATATCCCAGAAGATCTGATTCTCGCTCATGATTCTGTCTATGGCACTAATCGTAGTAATATGAACAATGACGTTGCGAAAGCTCGACGGCGAAGTAAGGTTAAGTTTAGTAATCCTATGGCGAATATTACTGATGAAGCTGCGAGGGATGGTGATTGTAAGAAGATGATGCATCGTGACATTGAACGGCTTAGGAGGCAAGAAATGGCCACTCTTTACTCGTCTCTTCGATCTCTACTCCCTCTTGAATTTGTCAAGGTGAGAGCTTTTGAGTTCTGTTTCTTAAATTTCTTGCTCATGCTCGCTTGTAGTTGTGAATGATTTGTGGGTTTTGAGTTTGACCACCTTTTTGTTAAAGAATCCGGAGTCAAGAAATGGGTTTTTGAAATTTTTTTCTTTGAAACTACGACAAGATCGTCCTTCTAAAGGTTATGACTAGGGTTGTGTTGCTATTGATGTGGTTCAGGGGAAGAGATCGATGTCTGATCATATGAACGAGGCTGTGAATTATATAAGGCACTTGCAGAAAAAGATCAAAGGCCTGTGTTATAAGAGGGAAGAACTAAAGAAGTTGACCAATTTGAGTGCTCCGAACTCACAAACTGGAAGTTCAGACATTTGCTCACCAAGTTCAGTGGTGGTCCGGTCGTGTCTTGTGGGGATCGAGATTGGATTCAGTACTGGTCTGAGAGGGCAAAGTTTTCCCTTATCAATCGTGTTTCAAGTGCTACTTGAAGAAGGAATTCGTGTGGTTAATTGCTTAACCACAACAGTAAATGAGAGATTACTACACACTATTCAAGCTGAGGTAATATCAGGGTTTAGGGTTTATCTATGTTCTAAAGTTGTTAATTTATAAGTTGAGGAAAATCTCAACTTCCATTTGTGATTTTACTTCACAGGTCGATGATCCAACAACTTTAAACTTATCTGACCTGCAGCAGAAACTAATCAACCTTGCTTCTTCTTCTAACAACTAGAAGTTCATTGAACTAACAGTACATTTAGGATTAGTAACTTGGATTTTACCAGCTTGATTTTGAAGTTCATGAAACTTCACTGAAGATGGTCTTATTAGCATCAGAACTAACTTCTACTCTTGAAGCATTTTGAACTTATCTGGTGACCATATGTCCACTGAGGCTCGAGCTTTCTTTCTTGTTTCTACTTCTTTACCGTTCATGTCAAATTTATGAGTATGTATTTCTATCTTTTCCTCTATATGCTCCATTAAAGTGTAGCTCATTGAGCTTCTGTTTCAACTGCAAACTAATCAATTTCTTGTAGGAGATAATCCCTTATGGTCTCAATTGTTGGGATAATCCATTCTTTTTAACAACATTTCCTTGAGAACAGCGTGTGTTTCTCGTAGGTCTGCACCATCTGGATTCTCTTGTTTTCATATGTGACATAAGCTTTTTGCACCTTGATCGTGACAAGTTGCATATGGTCTAGATTCTTTCATTAGCTGTTATAATTCTCATGGCTGCGAGATTTTGATGATCTATTGGCCCTTGTTTATAGTCTTTCCAATACAATTAATTAATCAATTTCATTTGCATGTGGAACAAGCTTTTGATATAGAGTTTGTGTCATACATAAGATAAGAGCATATGCATATATATACATAGGTTTTGTTTGGCAATCAACTTATTACATTAGTTGTTAACTGATAGCTGATTTGACCAGCGGATTGCATTAGCTATTTGTTAAAGATGTTTGGTAAAATTAACTGTTTATGTGTAAAATGAATTATGAGGACATGACTTTAAAAATATATATAAGAATATGAATATTATATATCTTAGTATTTGTTGAATATTCTTATAAGAATTTAGATTTTAGAAAAGTCATGTTCACCTGTATTGTTTCATCATTTACGAGAAATTTATGCAACTCTGTCTATTTTCATCTTCGTTTAAAGTCAACATTTTATTTCTAACCTATAACTGCATAAAACAATTAAAAGAACAAATATTGTTCCTAAAATGTAGGTATTTAAGAACCTCAACTAGTCTGTCCTACTTAATTGTTGTATATTAGAATTAACAAAAATATGACGCATCTGGTACTTAATTGCAACTTAATCAAGAATATAATTTAAACAACAAAATATGACGCAACTTAGCAATAGAATTTGAAAGGTACAATTGGCTTTTGATAGTTAAAATTTTGGCTATTGGATGAAAACGCTCCTATTTTCATTTTTGTCTGTTTATCTTAAATCAGCCGATGAATCTGCTACTCTCTAAACACCTTTAGTAGCTGTTTGAAGAGTCAAATAGCTGAAAACAACCAATCAACTAAAAAATAACTGACTAATAACTAACCAAAAATAAGGTCATAATATCAGTTGAACTGTAATGATTTTGAGTTAGTTGTGAGGAATAGAGACAAATCTGTTCTGCCACTAACCGGCAGCTTAATGAGGTATTGCCCAAGGTCATACCTTCATTGAGAATATGCATCTATTAGGACATGGTACATGCAAGCTCACAGATCTAATTACTGTATCTCTTCAAATTTGATGCCCTAATTGCGCTAGTCACCATTTCAGATCGTGAAAACTGAAAGGATGACTTATGATGTCGAACATATCTTTTTTAAGAATTAATTCGGTGTTGATCAGGTTTTGTATAACACTGTTCAAAGATCACTTAGGCATATAATCCAAGGTTAAAGTAACTAATATCTAATTCAAAAAGTAGAGAAAGTGACTTAGAAATATTTTGATTATATGTAATTATTATTTTTCTCTCTTACTCTTTCACTTCATTTTGTTCTTATTTACTTGAAAATGTGTAAATTAAGATTAGTGATAATGAAATGTCATGGTAGTAATAAGATTTTCAGGAGAAGTATGCTGTTGAGATGATGATGATGATAATGTTAAGAGTGCATGAATTCCAAATGGGTGACCTGAACCGTTATTATCAAGTTCATTGTCGTGGAATATGAACAAAGGATCATATTCAATTCCTAAGATCTTAGGTATATATGTATTGTTTGAATGCTTGTGACGGAGAAGAAACATGGGACATTCTGTTTTTTATAATCTTTCAGGTGTATGCCTTCCTTGTACAAGTAAATTGATTTGGTTACTGTTCTTAAAGTGATTTATTCAAGATACGTGATCAAGATATTCGGAAACAACCTCTTTATTACGTAGGAATAAAGCTGCATACTATCAGACTTTCCCAAACTTCGCTTCACTGCAGGATTTTGGAGTATGATGATGACGACGACGACGACGACGTGAACAAGATTAATAACAAGTCGAGTCAATCGGGTTTTGACCTAAACTTAATCAGGTTTTGATTGCATAATTAGAGTTCAATTATTCAAATTCAAATAACTCAAAACATTTTCCGGTTGAAAATTAAAATAATATTATTTTGAAAACATTGATAAAGTAAAATTATTTTGATTACTTAAATTTTTAAATACTAACAAAATAATATTATTTTACTATTTTTTAACAGAAGAATATTGTTTTAAGGTGTGATCTGTCTTTTTTAATTCAAAATTCAATTAAATTGAATTTTGTCTATTACTTTTAGACTCAGAAGGATCGAAATTATTATCTTTATATGTAATTTACATATTATCACGTATTTAATAATTCATCTAATACATACAATGAATACAAAAATTCCAAATCCAATCTAATTAAAATCGAACTTGATATAAAACTTAATCAGGTTCTGATCAAATAGTTAAAGTTTAATCAACCAAGTTCAAATAATTCAAAATTCATTTGTATTGAAGGTCAAAATAGAGTTATTTTGGCAAAATTGATAAAGTAAAATTGTTTTGATTAATTAAATTTTCAACCAATAACAAAATAATATTGTTTTATTAATTTTTAACAAAAGAATATTATCTTTTTAATTTTTTAATTCAAAATTATTTAAAATTCGATCAATTTTAAACTTTGCCTATTAATTAAAACTCAATAGGATCAAAATTATCATGTAATTTATATATTATCACGTATTTAATAATTCATCTAATACACACAAAGAATATAAAAAACTCCAAATCCAATCTAAAACCTTGCAATAAAGCAATTCCTTCCAGCCTAAATTGTTCCCATACAACAAGTCCAGAACTTGGAGTTGGGCTCAGTGTATTGTAGTCTCAATGCTAGAGCCCTAACATTAAAAACATGAAAAATCAGAAGTCATTCAAAGAGACCTTATAACATCTAACACTTGATTTATTTTAAATCTCAAAATCGTTTTCAGTATATGAAAAAATATATAAATACAAATATCATCAACTCATTAATTTAACGGGCAAGTTACTATTAAAAAATTGTGAAAAATAAGATGATTACATCGGTATAATTTGTCTGGCATTCTCACTTACCTATCATAACAATGTAATTTTGTAAGTAGAAAATTGCACCAAGATAGATAGCCGGCAATATGTATATCCATTTAGTCTTTATATATATAAATGAGTTATTTAATTTCTTTACATTGAGAGCTTAATTCGTTGACATTAATCAATCAAAGGGTGAGCCTCAACTCTTTAGTAGATGAGAATTTAGGAATAATTCCCTTTCTCAGTCGTAGTTATTTAGCCTCCGTTTGGTTGAGCTTATACTAGTAAAGCTTTTGTGAATAAAGTTTTTTTTAAAGATCTTTTCTGAGAAGAATTTTTCTAAGAAGTCAGTTGACTGTTTGACTGTCATTTAAAAAAGAGTTTTATACAGTAGATTGTTTGACAGCATATTAATAAAAGCATTTTTAAATTTAACTATATTTTATTTTGTAATAAAAATTATTTATGCATATAAATATTATTTAAAGTATATTAAACAATATGCAA
>JANKOE010000007.1:54933883-54946765 GCA_026284465.1 Erythroxylum citrifolium
CAAACAATCGAACTCATTAAAAAATTTTCAAATATTAAACGCATCTTACATAAAACCACCAATCAAATTGGGCCCAATTTTTTAATGATCAGTCGAATTCATAATTATTATTGCACTCATTGATCAATCTCATTTACAAACATTTCCAATTTGGAAAGTCATTACAAAACATAATTATTTAGATACACGTGGTGCAATAATTGAGGAATACATTCTTTAATACAAAAAATAATCAAAAAATCTATGTAGACACGAACTGGTCATAACCTCTATCTTTTATCTAAATGCAATGGTTAGAATCTAATTTGTCTAATTGGAGATCTCCTCTGAGCTAGAAAGGTCAACGTTGCAATTTTTGTGAGTTTTGTGAACTCAGTGGGTTAACCATCTTTGATGGTTCACTCATATCATATAACACATCAACTCATACAATTATATAATTCACATCATTTCATTTATTATCATGTAGCATCACAAAACTCTTTTGTTCACAATTTTCACATTTTTCATTCAACTCAATTCAACAATACCTTTCAATCATTCAAAACATATATTAAATGTATATGCAATGCTCATGAGGCTCACTTCTAATTGTTATTATTGTGATCCAGTGCCTGTAACTTTTTTGTATCTATTGTAGATACCGGGCTCATTAATAACTGTCTCTTATCTATTGGAGATACATGGCTCATTTTACATAGTGAGCCCTTGGCTCTTAATCACGTTATGAGCTTTAAGCTCTTTTTTCACTTTTTAAGTTTTAAGCTCTTTTTCGGTGGCTACTCTGGTCATAACAACCTTTATCTGTTCATGCATTCATGTAATGAAATGCATCACATTCACATATATTCAATCAGTCACTTGATTTCAGTTTCACATTCACATTCACATTTATCATCGAAATTTGGTCTGACATTCAACAATAATGTTGAGTATCACTTATTTCATTCACATTCAACTTCAATGAAGCACTTCCTATGTTCTCACATTTATCAAACTCCTCAGACTATTAATGTTCGGAATTGTCTCAATCATATTCACATTTAATAGTAATTCAATACAGAATTTTAAAACAGAACAAACAATGAAAGTGAGACCATCTAGGTCGACTCACAGTACACTTCAGATTAGTATTTGCTTCCTTAATTCGGAAACATCTAGGTGTGAATGTTCTATCCTGTATATCAACGTTATGCAATACACATATTGCACACATATTATTAATTGCACAATCACATAAACATTCAATTGTACACATATATATAGGTGTAATGTACAATGCATGCTCAATTTGACTATTCTGGCTATGTTTCCTTTATTCACATCTCATGATCATTCATACTTCAAAACTCATATATGTCTAATTTGAACTTAAGTTTACACCTCAAGAACACTTGGTTATTTTAAATATCATAATTCAATTACTCGTCATTTCTTTTTTTAGCATTATATGCTCTCATAATATCCAAACTCTCATTCATTCTTACTTAATACACATTGCTCATCTCCTTACAATCATATTAGCATTTCTAAAAACACTTTTATATCATTAACATCTCGTAACTTCCAAATGGAGATGCATTCATATGTTATATCTTGCGAAACTTGATCTTCCTAAATTCATCAATCAACCATTTACCAATACTTTCCCTCGTGAATTCATATGACAATGAAATTTTTTAGAGAGGAATTAGAATGTGTGAGGAGCATATGGTTCAAATTTCAAGTTAATCGGAGGTCCAGAGAAGGAGTTATGATCAAAAGAGTGAAGGGTATTGAAAGCTGTCAAACAGCAGTGCACCTTGTCTCTCACGATTGTGCTTGTGCACGATCTTGCAACCTTATGAAGTTTCCCCTCTTTCACAATCGTGCTTATGCACGACTGTGAAACTCCCTAATGTTCCTCTCTGTCAAGCACAATCGTGCATTATCTGATGATCCCTTATTCAAGCATCATTCTAGCTTTTTTTTAAAAACAGATTTTCGGATCAATTTTTCATGGCCATTTTCACAAGGAAAATGAAGTATTTAGTCAATAAATTCTTCTAAAAAATGTTTATATATGTCTTAAATTTATAATTACACCAATTTCATGCAGTTTGGTTCAATATTCTGCAAGTTATACTAAATTACTACAAACTATTCCCAAACTACGACAACACACTGTACTAAACTTCAAGCCAAATTTAAAACTCATAAAGACCGAATTCAAATTCAATTCCTTCATGAAAAATATATCCATTTGTTTCTAGTTTAATATAAATTTAAAACCATCCCATTTGGACACATACAGATCAAGATATGGCTAAAATACAAATGCATGTTGAGTGAAAACACTCCATCTAACATATTCCAGCACACTTCATCATCATTTTCATCCTAGTTCATCTCTTTTGCTTAGTCTATCATTTCTAGCTTATGTCTTCATTATTTCCTCTTCATTACTAACTCCATTTCAGATCATTATCATCAATAAACAAATTAAAGTCCATGATTGATCATGAACACTAAAAACAGAACATAAAACCCATTATCTATCAAATTTTTCTGCACTTTTTCCTACGCCATCTTTAGTGATCATTCTAACTCAAATTATCTCAACAAAATCTTATGAAATATTGATCATCATATATATAAAAGCAAGACCTGAATCTACTTACATTTCTCATTCACATTTAGCATGTACCCATCCTCATTTTATGTTTAATTGTCATCAAAACATGTTTCATTCAACAAATAAAGAAGAGTAATGCTTTATACTTACTAGTTTACCTCAAGATCTTCAAATAATATTTAACCCTAGCTTCTCCAGTATCATTCAATCATCATCACAAAAGGTGGAGTAAGTCAGATTCTTCTTCAAGAAGAAGACACATGATCTTGAAGAAACACGTAAACAATGATGGCAAAGTTCACAATGGTGGGAGTTGAAAGTATCGTGGAAATGAAGGAGACTAAATGTTGAAGATCGTAAATGAAGAGAGAAGAAGAAAGCACCAAATGAAAATGAAAGACAAAAGATAATCTTTCAAATGAAGAAAATATCGTGGATGGGTGTGTGTGGCATGGCAAGTGACACTTGTCACTTGCCACATGTCACCACCCTATAGTTTCTAATGGGTCTTCTTTCTCAACCAATCCATTTGTCTCTATTTTCTAATCCAATTGTCTTCCAATTTTCTATGATATTCGTCATTAAATCTTAATATCACTTATCAATAATTTCTATTACCATTTGACATTTATTTCTACTGTCATTTATTAATTGTCTTGCCACTTGACATTTTTTATAGTTCAAAAATACCCTTAATTTCGAAAAATTCTCAAATTTCACCAAAAGTTTTAAAGCAATACTATAATTCACCAAATTAATTTTTATGATAAAATATTCACTATCCATATCACAATTACATTAAAACAATCATTTATACATGATAATTGTCAAATGAGTGCATGTATCATCATTGTGATATGTGCAATTATTAAATTAATGTGATAATTGTCAAATGAGTGCATGTATCGTCGTTGCAATATGTGCAATTATTAATTCATGTGTATGTATTCTAAATGATGCATGAGCAATGGAATACATTTCCTAATTTCTTAATAATATCTCTAATATTCAGTATTCTAGGGTTTTAATTCTTAATATGAGAAAACGGGATGATACAAAAAAGATAAAAATTAAGAATAATAAATTAACGTCACTCAACCTAAAGTTAATAGACAGTTTATATTTAAACTAACTCGTTTTAAATCAAATTTAAAATTTAAAATATTCAAATTGATTCGACTCGTAATATTGTTAAGGAAGAAAATAATCCTAGAGAAGGAGATTAAGTGCCAGAAGAAATTGATTGTAGTTAATGAATCTATATAGTCTTTCATTATACAATAAATTTGCACTTAATTCAAACGACTAGATTGATAAGTAAAAAATTTTAATTAAGAAATTATGAATAATAAATTAATTAGAATTAAATTTAATTTTATTTAAAATTAACAGACTATTTCTGATTTGACAATTTAAATTTAAATTTTATCATATTTAAAATTAATTCAACTCTACTTATGATTATTCTAATAAAAACGTTATGTTAAAAGGGTTACTTGACTTGGTTTATCTATATTGATTTTTTTTTTTGGAATCGAGGAAACCCCACAGGCGGGTCAAGCGGGCTCACCCCTCAGAAGGCCAAGTGGCTATACCTCAGCAGATGGCCATACTAGTTCTCCACCCATAGGTAAAAAAAAAGAAAGAAAGATAATTTTATCATATGATGTCACAAAACCATGCTAATGTATGAAATTGGACCCAAGTGGTCTTTTAATTTTTTGTTTCCATCGTACCAATTCTATTATGAACTTTATCATGGGAAGGATCCAGCCGGAAGAAAACACCCGATCCATTAGCCATACGAGAGGTAGTTCCAAAGAATGTTAAGAGCAAACCCAATTCAGCCTATCACATGTTGATGATCAGATTAGTGTCCTTAGTACTCCAAAATGTTTCATGTGAACAGGAATCAGGACGTCTCGAGACTATCGATATCTTCTTTTTTTAGTGTCACAGTATCATTCGTACACAGTCATCACTGGGACTTCAACAGAACTTTGACAATTATCTGCAACAACCAACTTCATAAAACTCCAACAAGAAAAAGTTCATCAGTCCAGACTTGTTTTGCAGCGTGAAGCTCTTCTGGTAAATCTCCTAAATTGTACTACTAATGAATGTGAAATATATTTTCAGAACAAAGGACCAAAAACAAAATCAATGGCTATTCCTAACCTGTGAATCTGTGATACTATCCTATCGATACAGCGAGCATGCAACTGATTGAGCACAGAAACAGAATAATTCCAGCACTTGCTTTTAACATTCTCAAATCCCAAGATCCATGTTATTACAGCAAAAGTGAGCAAACCTAGCAATCCTATATGCATAATTAGGCTTACTTAGGACCCCCCTACGAAAATGAAGAGAGCCCTTTTTTGTTAGGGGACTATAGAGACAGAGATAAAGGAAAGAGCTAAGAAAAAAGTGCTATTACATTACGTGGGACCGATTTACTATTACATGTTAAAAGCTAAAATGATAAAAGGATTGTATGTGTGTGTATCCTTTGAAAGGAACATTTAACACAGGTAGGCAGGGATAGAGACGAAGAAGAAGAAGAAGAAGAAGTAGAAGAAGAAGAGACTTGGGTGAAACAAGTTAAGGTAAAGCAAGCCGGCCTAGGAACCTATAGGTTGTGAAAGTAGAGAGGCTCAGATAAAGAAGGGTCGTTTCTGAGATGCCATTTACTCATTTGGTATCTACCATGGCTAGCTTTTTTATTAACGGTTTGTGAATTGAAGTCAAAAGGGGTATTATTAATTTATTGGACGAAGGGCAATAAATAATGCACGTAATATAAATATCATATATATGAATTAACTAAATGTTATTAATACAGAAATATAAATTAACTCTTAAAATTTAATTTAAATCAATTAAACTCAATTTAAATTAATAATTTTTAAATTCTTCGTCCTCTTATTGTTTTTATGTACATTTTGATGATCCTTTTCAGGGATACAATTAGGGGTGAGCATTCAAGTTAATCGAGCCAAATTTTCACTGTTCGGGTAAAGCCTGAATTATCCAAAAAATTTTCCATCTTATCCGGTCCGAACTCAAAATTTTATTACCCAAACTTACCTGACCCGATCGGGTAATTCTAGTGAATCGGGTAATTTTGGGTTACCCGAAATTTTGTTTGGTTCTCTTTCAAAGATTACACAAAATAACTAAATACTTGAATTGCATTTTCATATCTCATTTGAGATACATAAAACAAAACAAATAGTTGAATTCACTAATAATATAACTAAATATTTCAATTAATTAGCATAATTAATCTGTTAATTCTACAAGAAAAAAACGAAATGTATTTTCATAATTCTTTTAAACCTAATTCAGGTAATCGGGTAACTCGAATTTTTTTCGGAGTTATCCGTCCTAAACCGAAAACAATTCGGATAATACCCAACTCGACCCGATTTATCCGTATTTTAGCATTTTATTACCCGAATTAATTCGGACAAAGCCAGGTAATCGGGCCGGCCCGAATAATGCTCACTCCTAAATACGGTTGCTTTGATTCTTAGGACTTGGAACAAAATCAAATGAACCCAACCAAGGAGCGCCCGAATAATGCTCACCCCTAAATACGGTTGCTTTGATTCTTAGGAAACAAAATCAAATAAACCAACCAAGGAGCGTTTTAAGTCTTTTGAAAATGAGATTTCACAGAAGTTTGAGCATTTGTCTGCAAGTGAACGAGCTTCTTTGACATGTATACATGTCGAGTACAGAACCTGAAGTTGACTATCTATATATATATATAATATATGTATATACGCTGGTGCAAGTTCATGTCCATTCTAGGCTGTTGTCACCAGATGATGCAGACAAGCATGTTCCCAATGCTTTAAGGGTTAAGCTCCCAATGCTTTAAACGTTAAACTCGTTGTAGAAAAAAACTTTTTAGTATTAAATTATTATAAAATTAAAGAAATTAAAATATAAAAAATTAATTGAAACAATACATTTTAAAATAAAAATTATTTTATTTTATTTTATTAATTTTAAAAGTTAGCTTATTAATTAACAAATTAATTAATTTCTTACAACAAAAATTATTAAAATAAATTGAACTGAAAAGTTAAAAATTAAACGTAAAGGTAACCCAATTTTAGAGTTTTAAGTTCAGCAACTTGGCCATAATTTTGAAAAGCAGATTTACTGCTCCCGAATTGTTGTGCCCTGCTGTACCTTTAAGATCTTAGTTATCTAACTTATTATAATAAATGGCTGGGATTTATTCAATTTGAGAACAACAAATCTTTGCGATAATTTTGTACTCAGTTAAAATAAGCATACAATAAGTAAAATAAGCATATAACAATTAAGGAAAGCAACGGATTAAGTTTGAGATTAGAACATTTTTATATTTAAATTTGATTAAATTTAAATACTTAAATCTAAATTCCTATTAAAAATTGTTTGAATTTGATTAAATTTAAATACTTGAATATAAATTCGATTTAGTGTGATTTATTAATTCAAAATTAATTAATTATGTTTAATATAATTAAATTTAAAAGTAATTAGGTTAGATTAGTCTAAATTTAATTATATTAAACTTTAAAAAACAGTAATTATAAACATAATACAAATTTTAGAAAGGAAGAAAATAAATGAAAACAAAATAGACCAAGGAGCAATGACAAGACGAAAAGAGTCACATACGAGTGAATGGAGCAGAGAGTCATCGATTCGATGCGTCCACATCTAACTCTGCAACCAAATTATACGCTCACACACTCACACTCAGTCTCTCCATTCTCGTCCTGGGAAGTTTCAATCTTTTTTCTTTTCCTTTCTTTTCTTCCAAACACAGAATGTTAGCAGGAACAAACAACGACAAACAACCCAATATTAGACATTCAATGCGCTCTCAAAGAAACCATTGTTCGTAAATCCATTCATCTTTCATAGCCGCGTCTCTGAGTCTGATCAGTACGATTATGACACTCTCTAATCATATACTAGCGTACTCTTTCTATTACTTGTCAATATCACCACATCTGTATAGTATATTACATCTATACATTTAGGTTTGATTGATAAAATTGAAGTGTCTTACTCGTGACAGTTCCACGATCTGGTCTTTTTCTGATATACTACTTCTTTCCCTTGATATTGCTTTTAGATTGCTATGATTTCCCTTTTAAAGATACGGTAGGAATCCACTCGAACAACCCTTTTTAAGGGGTGTTAAAAAATGGAGACTTTAATCTGGAACTGAACTAGTTCAACAGGAATTGGAGCTTCTTGCTCTGGTTCTTTTTCTTGAGAAATTTCTTGTTCTTGTTCTGGTTCTGGTTCTTGGTTTGGTCTTAAAGAGGTTTTTGCTTCTCTCTAGACAAGTCTGCTCTTCTGGGCCCATTTGAGATGGGAGACAACAAAGGAGAAACAACTAAGAATAATCATCCACCACCACAGCAGCAGATTTCATCTTCTCCAAAAGACCCACTTGAGGAATCAACTGAAATAAGACCTCACCATCACCAACAACCGTCTACGGTGGTTGTCACCGGAGCTCCTTTCGTCTCTGCTTCTGTTTATGTCCCTGTTGGTGCAACTTCTGCCTCTCCTTTTGAGCAACAATTTGAGTCTGTGAACCCCAAGAGACCAAGATACGGTACTGCTCAATGGAAGCTATTACCTTCTGCTGCTTCTCAACGACAGCAACAGAAACAAGGTCCGATAAGTACTGCTGTGATCACAAGCGAATCAAGCCCATCACCAACTACAAACCCCATGTCCGTATCAAACCCTCAACCTCATACAACAGTATCTTCTTCAGATACAGCCTCATCTCCCTCACACTCTCCTCTTCCTTCACATTCTGCAGCATCTGGACAAGAAACAAGCAGAGCAGAAAGCGAGCACCTTCATCACCAGTTTCGAAAAGGAAAATATGTCAGTCCAGTTTGGAAACCAGATGAGATGTTGTGGCTAGCCAGGGCTTGGAGGGTTCAGTATCAAGGTGGGACTGATGGGTCTTCTTCAAGAACTGAAAATCAAGAAGCTGCTCAAATCTCTGCATCAACAAGAGGGAAAACAAGAGCTGACAAAGATAGAGAAGTCGCGGAGTTTTTGAACAGACATGGTGTGAATAGAGACGCAAAAACTGCGGGTACTAAATGGGATAACATGTTGGGTGAGTTTAGGAAAGTTTATGAATGGGAGAGAGGTGGGGAGAGAGAGCAAGTTGGGAAGAGCTATTTCAGACTTTCTCCTTATGAGAGGAAGCTGCACAGATTGCCTGCTTCATTTGATGAGGAAGTGTTTGAGGAATTGTCTCAATTCATGGGTTCTCGCATGAGAACTTCTCAGAGCAGAGGAGCTTCGTCAATCGGTGTTGGTGATGATAATAAAACTGCTTTTACAGGTGCAAGAACATTGCCACCCCCACCTTTGTTCAGTGAAGACGATCTCTCACTTCCAGGTATGAACTCAGCTGATTCCTAATCAGCAACAAAGTTCTGTTCTTTGATCCTTCTACTGCAGCTGCCTATTTCCCTCTAAAAGATTACGACTTTATGATCATCTTTTGCAGCAAGAGCAAAACAATTTGGCATTACAAGTGGAGGAGAAGCTTACTTCCATGGCGCTAGGGGTGTTTCGCTAGGGTTTGATACTTCGGTAGACGTTGCAGGTGGTACTTCTTCAACATCTAAGGAGTTTCGTAGAATCGGTAAAGTAAGGATGACATGGGAGGAATCAGTGAGTTTGTGGGCTGAAGAAGGGGAAAACCATATGGGAAGAGTGAGGGTTCAAGGTTCAAGCTTTCTGAATGCAGATGAGATTACGTTTTTTGATGATTCCATGGTAGCTTGCACCATGGAAGCATTTGAAGACGGACCTCTTAAAGGTTTCTCAGTTGACAAGTTCGTCAATGGTCATCAAGTCAAAGTCTTTGGTAGAAGAAAGTCTTCCGTATCTACTACTGCTACTGTTGCTTCTGCTTCTGGTACTGTAAATCTCAGTAATTTTGAATGCCTATCTTGAAACAGCATTTCTTGAAGTCCACATCTCACAGTTGTCTATTTATAGTAGGTTTCGCTGAAAGGTCCCAGCTTCCATTAACAGAACCTTTAATAAGATGTAAGTCCCAGTTCTTATTGTCAAAATTTTTCACTTTCCAATGTATGTGTTCATGGTATTAAATTTTGTTTTGGAACAGCAATCCCAGCTTCTTGGGAAATTCAAGACCCAACTGAGTACTACCTAGGATGTCTCCGAATGCCACCATCGACACTCCCAAGCTTGTTTGAACTCTCATGGTATCTCCAAGAACCACCACCCGAAGAGCTTCGATTCCCACTTCGCAAAGATGTGTACAAAGACTTGCCACAAGGCAAAGAACTCTTCTTCACCACTAGCAGCGAACTTTTTGATTGTAAAAGCATCACTTTCGACATCTTAAGCTCAATCATTCGAATGAACCCTAGTGTCAGTGGTGCTACTGCTTCTTGTAGAGACTCTTTCATTGGTCTTTGGGATGATTGCATTAATAGGCCTGTGTCTAAGTTCTGCCCAATCGAACTGTCCATTGTTAGAAAACCCTCTTCATCAACATCAGATTCACTGCAAGATCAATGGCCAAACGTCACTGGTTTCATCAGAAATTTTTGCTTGTGGAGAGGGGAAGAAACTGATCAACTCAGGGAAGGTCAGCTAGATCCTTCATCTTCTTTAGTAGAGAAGCTACTGTGGACTTACATGGACCTCCCTTACATAGTAGGCTATTTTGCAGTTGGCTACTTGGTAACTTTTTGTGCACTATGCCGTTCACAAGATCGAATTATCCGTACGGATCTATATTCTTTAGACTTGTCGTCACCAGTCGAGAAACTGAAAGCCCTAGTCCCATGCTATAGAGTCGCTGGCTTGTTGCAGTTGCTCGCAGATAGGTGCTTGAACGTCAGCAATGGCGGCCTCTATAAACCACTAGCTTACAGTGACTTCGAAAGATTAGATATGGGCAATGGAAATATCATCGAAATGACACCAAATACAACAACAAGATTCTTCTCAACCCGAAGAAAATGGGCTGCAGTGAAAGAGATATATGACATTCTAGATCATAGAGTCCCACATTCAGAATTCATCTACCACGCGTCAGAGAAAGATTTGGAGCTCGTGTTCAGGCCTAGAGGTGTCAAGGTCAAGCCTTTAAACTGTGAGCAACTAGTAGAGTCACTAAAATACGTGACAAAAGCCTTAGTTGCACTTCACGATTTATCTTTCATGCACAGAGACTTAAGCTGGGACAAGGTGATGAGAAGAAGCGACCGAGAAAACGAGTGGTTCGTCTGTGGATTCGACGAAGCGGTGGGTGCACCGCAGCTACACCCTCACCATGGAATCGGAGATGCACTTGGGAAACACGCTCCGGAGATGGGCAGAGGCTTACACGGCGTGAAAGTGGACGTGTGGGGTGTAGGTTACCTGGTGAAGACATGTGGGTTGGGTCCAAACTTAGTGCCCAAGATGCTTAGAGAGTTGCAAAATAGGTGCTTAGACCACAACCCTGAGCAGAGACCAACCGCCGCCGAATGTTACCACCACTTGCTGCAGGTGCAGTCGTCTCTTCAGTCATCGTCCACTGCACCACCCTTTTGAATTGATTGATAGAAATGAATATATAAAGACACAAGTGGGTCTGTTTGCTTGGTGGGGTTTCTAGTTTCTACAATGGTGATATGGGGTTTTAGTAGGGTTTTGGTGGGGTAAAGCTTTTGGTGGCTTTTTTGATACCTTAAAATTTTCAATGTGATGGGTTAGATTGTCTTCTTACGTGAGAGAGACGTGGCAGTAAAAATGGCGGCTGTAGCTGTAAATGGAGGTGGCTGCATGGCAGTTCTTTTTAATCAAATCCCATTCAGAAAATGGTTTGACACATTTTCCTTTGATTTTTACTTTGTAAAAGAAGCATTTCAATGGTGATTTTTAAACTTTTTATTCAAGTGATTAAGCATAAGCACAAGAAAGTTACTGTTTTCCCATCTTTATTTCCTCTTGATCTTGGAAGGACTCAAGGGTTCAGGCAGTGATATTATTGAAATGAGGAAATTAAGGAAAACAGTCAGCTTACCACAAAAGTGCTTACTGTAAAAGTTACATTTAGTATCTTAGAAATTTAAAAAAAAAAGGGAAGTTTGAACTTTGAAATAATGTTTTAAAAATTAAATTGATAAAATAAGAAGTTTAAGGATTAATTAATATTAGATTGTTATAAAATTAATTAAAAATTAAAATTTTTAATAAAGGATATTATTAAAATAAATTACAATTGAATGGATTAAATTAATTGAATTTTTTAATCATTAATTTGATAATTTTGGACACAATTTAGTTTCGATTTTTAACAAAACATAGTTTGTTAATATAATTAATAAGAGGAAATTTACTTTTATCTTTTTTATGGGATGAAAACACGAATAATTTTATTTACGATATAAGAGAATAAGTGTACCATTCAAGATGTTATTTAAGAGAAAAAGGGAGGATTTGCTATTAGTTTGTTCGAATTTTTAAAATTTATGTGTTAAGAGGTTGCAAATTGTTTGTTATATATTTTTATATTAAAATTTATTATTTCTGTGAGATTGTAGTGTTTTCTGAATTAAGGAAATTTAATGTAATACTTATTAATTGAGGTAAATTTTAATAATGAATATTTAGAAAGTGTATTAAGGAATATTGGATTGAACATAAATAGAAATCATCATTACTGGGTATTGTTGATATTTTGCATAGGAATATATTGGATTGAACATAAATAGAAATTATGAATAAAGAAAGAAAATTATAAATTTCAAGAAAACACTTAAGAGTTGATATTTAATTTTTTTAAGTAAAATAGTGTTTGATTAATAGAACAAATCCATAAATTAATTAAATTTTAAAAATGGGAATTGTTAACTTCTGTGGACAATTTTTGTACTTTTAAGCTATGGAAAACATAAAAAAAAAAGATAAAAGAGTGAACAAAGCATATTTTCAAGAGAAATTACAATATTTCTATATTTTTTACTCTAACAAGTTTTTCCACTGTTAAAAAAACCGACGATAATTTTATTAATAAAAGGACTCGAATATAAGTCTCAAAACACCGAAGGTAAACAAAAAACAGAAGACGGGAGAACGAAACTTAAGACACACAACACTTTAGGATACTTTTCCCTCTCAAGACTCACTTCTCTCTCTTTGTTTGGTGGTACAACAAAATGGTGCTAGGATTGCCTATTTATAGGCATTGC
>JANKOE010000007.1:55018739-55033722 GCA_026284465.1 Erythroxylum citrifolium
TAGTCCAATTAATTGAGTGATCCAAGCCTGGTAGTTACACAATTACTCCCTGTGGGACGATATTATACTGTACTACTTGAGACCCGTGAACTTGCGCAATCATATCACTTTTTACTTTTTTCAAAAAAAGGACCAAATATATATGACATAAATATCACATATGATTTAATCAAATATTTCTTAGGAAATGATCTAAGTCATCTCTTAAATTGGAACTAAACTAATCAAACCGATATTAACTAATAATTTATTATAATTATTAATTTAATTTGAGTTTTAATTCATTCACTTAAAAATTTAAGAACTGATTGGGTTATCATATTAATAACATTTGATTAGTCTATATATAATGTTCATGTTGCTTATATATAAAAGAAAGAATTTTTCTAAAATGTTAAAAATTATAAAGAGCTCTTTTAAATTTTATAATTTTGAAAAGAAAATTTGAAAACATAAAGAAGATCTGTATCTTTTATCCTTCTATTGAAATTACCTTTGACATCTATTGTGTAATTTGTTTTACCGAATGTTCTATTCAACTATATATTATACTCCAATTGGAGATCATCGACAAAGTTCTACTAAGATGGGCAGTCCAAAATCAATCCGTATTAGGGTTAATGGCATTTTAAAAAAAATACGAGCAAATGTATCTAGTTTCATACATGTCAAAGAAAATCTAAAGAGTAGGAGGAAGGTCCTAAAGAGATGTATCATTCATGTATGATAGGAACAAGAGAGGTGCATGTGGATCGAGAAGACGACCTATGAGCCATCGGTGGAAGAAAATCCTAAGCAATAGGAGAGTGAAAGAAAAAGCAAAGCAACATAGGATTGGAGGGAGGCAAGGTGGCGACAGGATAAACAACAAATGGTTCCACGTGATGGGGGTGTCTTTTTGGAACTCAGTACCATCTGTGTGGGACTGTCATTGTCCTTACTTGTGGCGGCTCTGTAGTTCTTGTCTGCTCTTCGAATTTTTCTATGTTATCTTTTGGTACACTATTTTGAGCATAGGCTTTTTCTTTTTTAATTCTTTTCATTACACACAACTCAATGAGATTTTAATCTTTGTTATTTGGCTAGCTGTGATCTGGTGGTTTTGATTAAAAGAAGATATTAGGGTTGTCAGGAAGATGCAAGTTAGACCAAGCACCTACTGATTTTTCAAAGTTTTGATTGCTGGAATGATTTGATTTTATCTTAAATAAATATATTAAATTTAAATTTATCAAATTTTGTTAGAATTTTACAATGGGCCTACGGGCCCACACGAGAAGGAAAGCTAAACCACATATAAGCTCAAGTAAGATTCCATCCTAAAACCAATTGGTGATAGGTGGAGTAGCCTACTAGACTTATATGTTAGTTTACTTTCCTCTCTTTCTTCAATATGGGACAACTCTCATTCTTTATATTTCAACATACTCCCTTCACGCGTGGATCTAACACGTGATATAATCTGTCATTTTGAGGTGTTAACGACTAACATAAGAATAACCTGCTCTGATACCACGTTAGAATTTTACAATAGACCTACGGGCCCATACGATAAGGAAAGCTAGACCACATACAAGCTCAAGTGAGGTTTCATCCTAAAACCAATTGGTGATAGGTGGAGTAGCCCACTAGACTTATATGTTATTTTACTTTCCTCTCTTTCTCCAATATGGGACAACTCACACTCTTTATATTTCAACAAATTTTAAAATAAAATTTGAATTTGAAAAAACTAGTTTTCAGATTTTTCTAAGTTTTTTGATTGCTCAATTGAGATGATTTCATCTTAAATAAATGTATTAAATTTTAAAATATAACTCGAATTATGAGAAGACTAGTTTTCAAATTAATCTAATACAGTAGTGTTGTTTTGTAATAATTTGTTGAAATAATATTATTTAAGTCAATAATTTTATCAAATCAAGTCCGATCCAATCTGCTGTCATCCGAACCTTAGCTCTTTTAATTGTAATATAACTCATTGATCACTGCATTAATTGTTTATGACATTAATTCTTCTGCAAATCGGGACCAAAATAATCTAAAATTCAAACCTTAATTCTCCTACTTACAGTAGATGATCAACAGAATCTAATCCTGCTCACCAAGTAAGTCTCAATAAGACAAACAAGGTATTAGTGACACCTAACAAGGACAAAACACAGTTAATCAGACTCTAATGGAGTGGGATATGTATAATTAATCGCATGGTGATGTCACAGAAACAGCAAATGATAGTGAATGATGAGCTTATTATTATAGTTGCATGGGGGCTTGCAAAAACCTCCATTTTTGCTTTTAAAAAGCTTGTTTTTTTCAATCATACGGGGGTTTACCGTTTATGTGTTAAAGGTTAGTGTTTATATAATATGACGTCAAGGAATGTTGAAGCATTGAACGACAGAGATGAGGACAAATATTGCAGGTATTGGTATACTGGAAATCCTTTCGAATCTCCAGACATGAAGAACACGACAACACTCAAACCAGGAGTAGACGTAATTACTTGTCAGAAGGATACACTCAAACCCTAGACCTCTCTATCGTTTAACCTGTCATCCATCTCCATTATTCTAAATTACATATGTTAGATATAAAAATATTTTAAAAATCGAACCAAAAATTGAAATGATCAAATAAAAAATTTAAGAGTTAAAGACTTAACTGGCATTAAACCGCTATAAAATTAGTTTATAATAAATAAAAAGTAAAAATTATAAGAAAAATTAAAACATAGTATAAAATAAAATACTTCATTGAAATAAAAATGCATTAGTAATGCCTATTAATATGTATATAAACTAATAATAAATCTAATAATTTAAAATAATAATAATAATTTTATATTATTATTTATTTAAAGATTAATGAAAGTTGAAATAAGTTTAAAGAAAGTTAATAAAAAAGACTCTAACTTTATTTTAACTTTCTTTAATATTCTTTAAATATACTTCTTTATAGTTAAACACACTCTTAAATTATCTTAAGCAAAATTACTTATGTATATTAATTGATAATTCAATTTAAATAATTAATTTTTAATAATAATAATTTTAAAATTTTTAATTAAAGTATAAAGAGATAAATAAAGAACTTAAATTTTGATAAATATAATTTATTAGTGAGATTAAATATATAAATAGTAATTTATTTTTATAAATAATTTAAAATAAAAATTTTAATTAAAATATAAAGAGATAAATACAAATATAATTTTAAAAGTATAATTTATTAATTAAATTGTATAAGAAAATTGAAAAGAAAAACAAATGACCGAAAAGTGAAATTTAAAAAATAATTTCACTTTTAATTAAATTTATAATAATTAAGAATTTATTAATTAAATTTAACGTGTGATTTTTATATCACATATTATTTAATTGTTGCTTTTAATTGAAATTTAAAAAATGCTTTTTCTGAAAAATTAAAGATTAGTTTTTTAAATTTTTAAAATTATCAAATTATTTTAAAATTTATTAAAATACATAAGAGTTTTACTTAAACGAATATTATTTGTTGAATTGAGTTATATACCTTTTACTTAAAAGAATATCATTTGTTGAAATGAGGTGATATCTTTAGATTCAATCATTCTAACCAAGGGGTGTGGTTGAGTGGCAGGGACTCATCCATCCTTAACTAAAGGTCACTGGTTCGATCCTTGACTTTGGGTATAGAGCAGCCTTAAATCTTTGGGCCAGCTATCCCACCCTGTGAGGTGCCTACAAACCAACGAAGGGATTAGTCACTGGATCCGCCGGTGAATACCTTGGTCTAAGACCAAAAAAAAGATTCAATCATTCAAATGACCACGGAATCACGAGACTTGTAACTAGATATCGAATATGACTTTATTGTGTGCATAAATACAAAACATTACCTCTTTGCATTGCATGATATGAATTTACATACTTTATATAAATAGAAAGTATCAGATTAGCATTTCGAGACGAGGGTCAGTTTATATTCAGAATAAAGACACCAAAACAAAAAGGATTCGGTTTGGTTTGTCTTATACAAAACCTAGAGGTGCTAATAGCTTCTCTTCTTTTATTTTATTTTATCCTCTGATAAATTCTTACTTTTTCTACGAACTTGACCCAGCTGTTCCAACTCTAGAACCCACATGGTCTGGCATATGTTTTGACCCGTTTTTGGTTCTTGATCGAATCAGGACAGAGGTCAAGTTCAGCATTGGAAGGCAGTTCTTAGAATGTTTCTTCGTTTCCATGAAAAGTCAGGTTAAGATAGGTTTTGTAACTTTAGCTGTTACTGTTAAAAAAATATCCAATTTCCATAAATAGCCTTTTTATATTATAATTACAGATTATTACTACGATAATTATAAATAATACAAAGTTACAGAAAATATAGAGACATCACTAGCTGTAGACTATAGATTCATGCAGTGACGGAGCCAGGAATTTAAGATAAGGATCCAAAAATTAATTTTTTTAAATTTTGGGGGCCCAGTACACCACTAATCCTTAAATAACTATATATATATATATATATATATATATATATTAAAAATAATTTTTTAAAAAAATTTGGGGGGCCAGTGACCCCCAAGTTTATACGTACCTACGTCCCTGGATTTATGAAATGGATGACTAATATAATTTCGTTTAAATATGAAATATTGGTTGTTAATTTATACATTGTTACGTATATCTAATAATTTATCTCATGTTAAAAGTCATTTTTTATTCGAACTCTACTGTTAGTTGTTTAATCCTGCGGATGTTCTAGCTATTATGCTTCCTATTCTCTAGCTTGTTTACATTGACTTAGTTAACATTTTTTAGGCTAAGTAGTTTCTTTCACGTGTGTTACCGCTGTGTTGTAATGCCTATATAAGGCTATAAGATAAGTTAATGAAACATTGATATGTAGAATCAATTTCTTCATAAAAAAGCAATTTTTTTTGGTAAATCAAAACTTTATAAAGAATACAAAGTTATATACAAGCAAGAGATACTATAGGTAATCTCTTAGCACTCAAAAAACATAAAGGCATGCAACTAAATGCCCTACCATCAATTGCCCCTACTAAGCCCTGCATGATAGAAGTAACCAGTATCCTGCCAGAAGAGAAACACAATTTGAAAAAAAAGTAACAAGATCAAGCTAAACCAATTGTCGCAAATGCCTAGTTATACGCCGAGCCACAATACATCATCAAATACCACACCATGTCAGCAAATGCCCAGAAATACAATAGCTAAACCACAGTCCAATCAAATACAAGATCAAGACATCATAAAACCTACTAATCTGAATTCATAGTCTTAGTTATTTCCAGCAGGAGCTTCCATAGGCAATGATTTGCTATGCATGAACCATTGCCTATTAAAGCTCCATGGAATCCGAATTGCATTTGGAACGCCTTCTATGGCTTATAATATGTGGCCATCCAAGAGGTCTCATCCGTGGGGAAGAGAGTCTCCCTAGCTGAACAGTAATCTGCAACACAAAGTTAGTGCAAAATAGATCTAATTACCTCTCTATGTGTGTAGGCTGAGATGCTCCAGAACTTGGAAGATTATCCTGGCTTGTATGCTCTCTACCTCTATGGCTACATCCTTGAATGTTCTTAAATTCCTTTCGGTCCAAATGTGGTAAATCGTTGTGGATAGAAGTATAAGGAAGATGAGATACTGAGGAGGTGTTTGGTGGTACTAAGTTAGTATAGAAGGAAGGCTTGAAGGGCTAGGGATGATGGAAGTGGGTGAGGCAATGTTTCCATACAGAATTAGAGAAAGGACAGTTAAAAAACAAATGTTCATTGGGTTCCATGTCCGACATACACATGGAGCACTGGTTGGGAGTATATAAAAAGTGAAGTTTATCCCTTGTCTGGAGTTTTTGGAAGACAGCTAACCACAGAATGAATGAACATCTTGAGTTGTTATTTTTAAACCAAACCAAGTTAAACCAAGGTACTTGTTGGAATGAGGGTCTCAAGAGATTGTAAGCTGAACCATTGGTGCAAGTCTTTGAAGAGTTAAGGAACCATTCCAAATAATCCGAAGAACTAGTCGGTTGATATTGAATGGGTTCAAAATCAGCAATGAGCTCCATAGGAAAATCCTGCTACCTTCACATATTATTATTGATTATACTAGAAACCTTGGCTATCATAAGTAAGCCCGACCCATTTATCTCTCTAGGAGATAAGAAGTTCCTTAAGATTCCCCTTGGATGCCAATGATCCTGCCATAAGAGAGTGGACTGCCCATTACCTATCCTAAATCTGAATTAATTCCCTAATTTATCCCTCATACTTAAGATTTTCCTCCAACTCCAGGAACTATTATTAGTAGGTTGTGCACTCCAAAAAATTTTCTTTCTCAAAATAATCGTATGCACCAAAAAATTTTCTATCTCAAAATAACCGTATGTGCCAAGTTTGTTAAAGAAAAAACCATTAAAACCATCCGGGCCAGGAGCCTTATTCGAATTGAAAGAGTTAAAAACCTCTCTAATCTCTTGAGCTGAAACATCAGCGATAAGGGAGTTACAAAGGCTTTCGGATAAGGCTTAAGGAAAAAGAGGATCCACAAAGTCCTTTGAAGGAGGAAGGAATTTCCAACTACCAATTGAATAATGAAAGAATTCAAAACATTGTTCATGGATCTCTTCATGACCTATTATCCTTCTCTCATCACCCAATTCTAGAGAATTGATAGTGTTTCGGTTTCTGTTGGTTATTAAGGAGTTGTGGAAAAACCTGGAGTTCCTATCCCCTTCCTTTAACCACTTGATTCTGGAAGCCTATTTTAAGAAAGACTCTTGATCATCTAAGGAACTAATTAGGGCATGGATGGCTTCGGATTCTTGAGCAAGCAACTCATTCGACTTAGGTAAATGCCTCAGTTTATCTTGAATGACATTAAGAGTTTCCTAACAGCTCCTAACTCTCTCATTAACATCTCCCACTTGTCCTGAATTAAGAGCTTTGAGAGCTTTTTTAACCATCTTAAGTTTAGACACTATAGAAAACATAGGAGACCCTCGAATCCTAGAAGACCAAGCTTCCTCCACTAGTTGAAGAAAATTAGGCTGAGAAGAAAGGAAGTTAGAGAATCTAAAAGGGGATGCTCTTCTTTGAATGGGGTTACCAAACTTGACCTCTATTGGGAAGTGATCTGATACATTCGAATAATGAATGACACTATAAGCTCTAGGGAACTTAAAGCTCCAAGCAGAATTAATGAGCGTCCTATCAAGCTTCCTAGCCACAAAATTATCCCCACTTTGTTTGTTGTTCCAAGTGAAACAAGAACCGCTTGAGTTGAGGTCATAAAGAGCATTACCATTAACTCAATGTCTGAAGTCACTCATACTTTGGAGTGTTGAGTGGCTAATAGGTTCTACCTCGTGTGGGAAGAGGATGACGTTAAAGTCACCCGCAATAATCCAAGGTGTGGAGGAGATGGGAGGACTAAGAGTTGACAAGTCATTCCAGAGGTTCTTCCTGTGGTTTAGGTTGTTGGACCCATAGACACAAGTTACTAGGAAAGGAAGGGAATTTTTCCTAGGAGACAGCTCAACATGCACTAACTAATCAGTAGATCTCAGGATTTGACAGTTGTAATTATTCGGATCCCAAGCTAGCACTATTCTAGCATTAAAGGCACTATCTATATTGCTTTAAAAAGGTCACCTAGGGAGTAAAGAGTAGCATGCATTATTCAAAAGGAAGGGGACCTAATCCTCAATTCTAGTAAGCACACAAAATGCACTGACAATCTCTTAAGCCAAGCATGAACAACTAACTGTTTTTGGGGTTATTAAGCCCCCTAATATTTCAAAAGACTAAATCCATTTATTCTAACCTAAAGCAACACCTACTTTTGCTTTTTCCTAGGTTTCCGACCTTTTTTCAAAGTAAATTCCCGCTCTGCCCCCTTCACTTCCAAGACTATCAGGAATCAATTCAGATATAGGAGAGAAAGAGTTTGTACTTACGTGACTTATGGCATTGACCTGTGGATCCTCAAGGTTTCCAGCTGGAGCTTCTTGGTCTAATTGTCCCTTACCATGTGTAATAGGACTGCCAACAGTATTGGAGAACTATTCCATCAACTGATTCATTCCAACTATATGTTCTATCAACAATGGACCTAAGCCTTTGCAATGGGAGTCAGATGCCTCCGTGTCCTGGGAGGGTTGGCTTGTAGAAGTTAACTCCACACCTTGCTGTTCTTGGTTAATTGTTTGTGCCTCTTTTCCTTTGCCCAATTCTTGGTAATCTCCAGTCTTAAAAGCCCTCCCTGTCAGTGCCCACTCTTTTTTCTGGGTGACCAGCTCAGGTTTCCATTCATATTCGATTCTAACTTCTTTAAAAGTTCTCTCCCCCCTCAGTATACGTCGCTAGTTGAAATGATGTAGGCCAATGATTTTTAAGGTCTATTTCAACACACATCCTATCATACATTATCTGTGCCATCCGAGCAGTTGGGGAATCCATTAGGAGTGGGTGCCCAGCTGCACTCGCAATATGACCAAGTCCTTTGGTGGTCTAGTACTCAACAGGAATGTTAACAAATTTTGCCCACACTGGAGCTTTTCACACAACCTCATGTTCTCCTCCATTCATACTCCATTTCTTTAGAAATAAGGGTTTACCTTGGATATGCCCAAGTCCTTTTTCCAAAATCGGCATAATGCCTACGTCAGATTCAAACTTAAAAAGAAAGTTATCGGAACTTGTAATCAGAACTTCTTTCAACCTAAACTCAGTCCAGGATTTATTTAAAGCACGTTGAACTACTAGGAAGGTTGATCGCTTACCTATGAAGAAGCCAATAAGAGCCAACCTGAAATTGGCAGCTCCTTGTTTCGCCAGCTCTGAAGGAGGTATAACAAAGATTTGATTTTCTTTTATCTCCGGTGGGTAATTGGTTAACGCTGTGTCTATCGAAGTGTCTGCCCCATTTACAACAATAGCTTTCCACATTTTGGTTAACCCCTGTACAGCTGGGTTAATCGCATCTGATTTCTGGGACACACCATTTACGACATCTGATTTATTGGGCACACCAATTGCTACAGCTTCTAGGGTTCATTATGAGGACTGATCTGATTTAGAGGGGGGAATAGGGAGAGGTTTGTGAGTCAAGGGAGCTGGGAGATTTGGGTTGGGGTTTTGATTTTGATTTTGAGGTGGGTTTGGGTTAGGGATTTCGGGATTCTGGGGAACGATGGTTGCCAAAGGGGATCGTGCTAGTGAAGAGGGAGAAGGGGGAACAGGAGAGGCCATAGAGAAGAGTCGCCCAACCAAAAAATCCTCGAGGTTCTGGAAGTAAGTTGCCCCTGTCTCTCACGCTCAAGCTCTCGCACGCCTATCGCTATCGCTGTCACCCAACTGTGGTATTAGAGCTAGGTTCTTTCTAAACTAAGCACTTGATCTTTTTTCATCTCTTCGATATGGCAAAAAATGCAAGCTCTGTCAACGTGTCACAATCACAAATCCCAGTTTTCAAGGGTGAATCATATGAGTTCTGGATCATCAAAATGACGATGCTCTTCAAATCTCAAGGCCTCTGGGAATTTGTATGGGAATTTGTAAAAATTGGTTATGCTGAGACCAGTGATGATAAAACTTGTAATCGAGAAAATCACAAGTGCAAAGCAAAAGCCCTTTTTTTTTCAATAGGTAGTTGGTGAATCCATATTTTCAAGAATTTTTGCAGCAACGTTGGCTAAGCAGACATGAACCACTCTCAATACTAAATTTCACAGATCTTTCAAGATAATCACTACCAAGTTGCAATCTCTTTGGATGTAAATTTTAAATCTCCATCGTGAAGAATAATGAATCTGTCCAAGAGTATTTGGCTAAGGTATCTTCTATTATCAACCAAATGTGTTCATATGGTGATAAAATAATGGATGAAAGTTGCAAAGGTGTTAAGAAGTTTGTCACCTAAATTTGACCATGTAATGGCAGTTATCGAAGAATCCAAAGTCTTGTCTACATTTTCATCTGATGAACTAATGGATCCTTGCAAGCATATGAAGTCAAGATTAACATGTTAACAACACAAGAATAAGAGAAGGTGTTTCAAACAAAAGGGAAGTCAGAATATTCGTATCAACGTTCAAGAGGAGATTTATGAGGCAGAGGTCAAGGTCGGAATAGCTCTCTTTACTGCTCATATTGCAACAAGTATAGGCAATTTGACAAGTTTTGTTAGTCAAAACTTGAAGAGGTTAAATACGCTGAAGAAGAAGAGAAGGAAGACAACTACTTGTTCATGATTCAAGTAGATTTAAAAGAAAGGACCAAAGAAATTTAGTACATAGACAATGGTTGCTCTCATTACATGACTGGAGTTGCTCTCATTACATGACTGAAGACAAAATGAAGTTCGAAAAACTTAACGAGTCAGTTAAATCCCTGGTTCGTCTTTGTGATGATAAGCTGCTACAGATTAAAGGGCAAGACACAACAACTATCATCATAGGTAATAAGAAAAAACTCATTTGAGTTGTCCATTTTTCTCCATGCTTGGCTCATAATCTTCTAAGTGTGGGTCAGCTAATTAAATATAGTTATTTAGTGTTGAATCACATATGATGTACTTGCATATGCTTACATGTCATCAAATAGGATGTTTCCCCATGTTTTTTCTGGTGATATAGAGATGGCAATGATAGCAAAATGTTGGGGAAAGTGAACTTTGGCACTTGAGATATGACATTTGCATATCAAAGGTCTATAATTATTGAAGAATAAATAAATGGTAAATGATTTGCTAAACATTGAGCCACTAAAACATGTGTGCGAAGGATGTGCACTTGGAAAGCAAACCAAGAACTCTTTTCCAATTTGCAAGTTAAAGTAAGTTATTGAGGTGCTAGAACTAGTTTATGCGAACTTATGCAAACCAATGAAAGTTGAATCATTATCAGGAAGCAAATACATTCTGCTCTTCACTGATGATTATAGCTAGATGAGCTCGACTCAAGTTAGAAACTTTTGAGAGCTTCAAGAAGTTTAACGCAATGGTGGAAAAACATAGTCGAAAGAATCGGAAGGTGTTGCGAATAGACAAAGGAGGTTAGTTCATCTATAAAGAATTCACTATTTTTTTGGATGAACAAGGCATCAAGAGAGAGCTTACAACTCCATACACATTGGAACAAAACAATGTGGCTGAACAAAAGAATCGGACGGTGGTCAAAATGGTGAGATCGATGTTGAAAGCCAAGGGTCTGTTAGATAATTTTTGGGTGGAAGGTGTTGTTACAACAATTTATCTTCTCAACATTTCACCTACAAAAGTTGTCTGGGATCTGACACCATATGAAGCTTGGATTAGGAGTAAGCCTTCAATAAGTTATTTGCGTGTGTTTGGTTGCATATGTTTTGGCTTACATATTGCTAAAGGACATAAACTAGAAGAAAGCTCGCAGAAGTATATCTTATTGATTATTGTGTTCAATCTAAAGCATATAGGCTCTATGACCTTTAAGCAAGACATTTACAATGAGCAGAAATGTTGTATTCAATGAACCAGCCTATTGGATTTGGGATCAAAAGGCCAAGAAACAAATAACTCAAGTTGAAATGGAAGAAGACAGAAGTGCAAATAAGAAGGCAACCCCTACTACTTCAGTGAGTTCACACCAGCAAGAATAAGTCCATCATTAAGCTCGCTTAAAAAGTCTCCTCCCAATGAATCAATTCCAACGGAGTCAACTCAGCTACGCAGAAGTAAGCATGACAAAATTCCTCCGCGATGATTGGAAATTGAAGGAAAGACTATATCGCAATTGGTTCTATTTGTTGGGGATCTAATCACAGTGGAAGAAGCTATTGAAATGCAGGAATGGAGAGATGTGATGAAAGATGAACTACTGTCCATACAACAAAATCACACCTAGGAGCTTGTAGATTTACTTAAAGATAAAAATATGATTAGCTTGAAATGGATATTCAAAACAAAATTTCTAACATATGGTAATGTTCAAAAGCTCAAGGCCAGATTGGTGGTATAAGGCTTTATGCAACAATAAGAGTGGATTTTGAGGAAACTTTCTCCCCTGTGGCTGTGGCATGCTTTGAGACAGTTAGACTTATACTTGTACTCGTAGCACAAAAACAATGGAAGGTATTTTAATTTGATGTTAAATCTTCCTTTTTAAATGGAGGAAGAAGTATATGTAAGTCAGCCACTAGGATTTGAAACTCTGAAGGAAGAGCACAAAGTCTTCCAGTTGAGAAAAGCTCTATATGGGCTTAAGAAGGCACCTTAAGCTTGGTACAGTAAGATTGACAAACTTTTCCATGAAAATGGGTTTGAGAGAAGCAAGCATGAACCAACGTTATAATTGAAGAGACGAGGTATTAATGATCTTGTGATTGTTAGTATCTACGTTGATGACATGATATATACAAGCTCATCAATGCATTTGATATTTGAGTTTCAAGAATCCATGAAGAGCATGTTCAAAATGATAGATCTGGGTGAGTTGCATTATTTCTTGGGGCTAGAAATTGTACAAACAGTTGATAGAATTTTCATGTCCCAAAAGATATATGTAAAAGACACTGTAAAGAAGTTCAACATAATGAGATGCAAAATGGTTGCAACTCCCATGGATATTAATGAAAGGTTAAGCTCATGTGATGATACAGGGATGACAGATGCAACAATGTACAAGAGTTTGGTTAGACGACTAATTTATGTTACAAATTCTCTCATAATGTTGCTTTTTTTGTTGAAGTAGTGTCTCAATTTATGCATGAGCCAACCAAGCATCATTACAGAGCATCCAAAAGGATACTTTGGTATCTAGCAGGAACAACTGAGTATGGAATATGGTTTTGAAAGGCAGATGACTTCAGTCTTAAGGGATTCAACGACAATGATTGGACGGGTTCTGTCGAAGATAGATGAAGTACATCAAGAAGTTGTTTTATTCTTAGAACAACCGCTGTATCTTAGAGCTCGAAAAAGCAAGCTACAGTAGCTCTTTTATCTAGAAAGGCTAAGTTTGTAGCTGCAATAGTAGCAGTTTGTCAAACAGTCTGGTTACGAAGAGTTTTATGTGATCTAGGTGAAGATCAAAAGGAAGCTATAGAAATAATGTTTGACAATAAGTCTACAATCATGCTTTCCAAGAATCCAAATGCATCTCATGAGAATAAAACACATAGAGATCAAGCATCATTTTATAAGGGAGTTAATAGCCAAAGAAGAAGTCAAGTTGGAAAGTTGCAAAACCGATGAACAAGTGGCAGATTTGATGACTAAAAGCTTGGCGCAAAAGAAACATCAAGAATTCTATTTTCAGTTGGGAGTCAGCAAGTTTGAATAAAGGGGGAGTGTTAGAAGTTACTTTTGATTCAAACCCTACTATTAGTGGTTTGTTAGCACACAAAAATCCTAAAGCTATTCTAGTTGTTATGCTTTCTATTCTCTAGCTTGTTTATGTTGAATCAGTTTAGATTTTTTAGGCTAAGTTGTTTCTTTCACATGTGTTAGTGTTGTATTATAATGCCTATAAGGCTGCAAGATAAGTTAATGAAACATTTATCCGCAGAATCAATTTCTTCATGCAAAAACGATTGTTGCACTGTCAAATTTCCAATGTCTCATACTCATAACAAAATTAGCAATTAAAGGATTTTACAAAAATAAATTTAAGTCAGGATCTCCATTGAAAACTATTTATAATGTTATCATATTACTTGCTAAGACTTAGCCTTTGGATAATTATGAATAATGCAGGTATAAAAATATCAAATGTGGATTATTGGATTGATGCTAATTAAATTGACTATGTCATTCAATTGTGAATCACGATATGGTTACATAAAAGGTGATGGGTTAATATTTTAATAAAAGTTCCCTGATTGACGGATTGGTGGGCCATCAATATTTTTTTATAGTAAACGTTACAAACGCAAAAATAATCATTGATCGAAAAGGCAACAAAACTAACCCAAGCCAACAGGCTTACCTCGTACACCCGGAACCTACTAGCCTTTCACAACCAACATCAAAAGCAATAGGATTATCTAAATTTAAAATAGAATCTAAACAAGAAGGACGAACATTCCAGTATTGTGGGTTTGCATGTAATAAGGCCACCCTCGCTAATGAATAAACCGCTTTATTGGCAATCCTACGCGTCCAGTGGAAGGACAGGTGAAGGAAATGTTGCTTGATAGATAGACAGTCAAAAGCCAAAATTCCAATATCAGAACGATGTGATGAAGGACCTGTAATTGTCTGAACAGCCGGCAAATAATCGGACTCCACTATAACCTTATCAAAATGTTAATCTTTTAACCAAGATAGAGCTTCCCTTATGGACATAAGTTTAGCAAGAACTGGATCATACGAAACAGGATAATAACCTGATAAAGCAGCCACGAAACGCCCTCTACCATCCCTTAACACTGCGGTAAAACCCGTGGCATTCTTATCTCTAAAAATAGCCGCATCCATATTACATTTGAAATAGCCTTCCGGGGGCCTAACCCAAGTTGAAACAATGGCTCTTGCAACTCCAGTCCTGGTGTTAGCCTTCTCAAACATCTCCTGCGCCTCTTGCCAATCTTTAAGGAAACTATCAGCAAAATTAGCAACCATCCGAGGAGGGCTAGTCTTCCCTTGCCACACTCGAAGATTATGGTGAAACCATACACTCCACAACATCATCAACACACGTTCAATACCAGGAGACGACTGGATGCTTAACATGTGTTCTACAAAGGATGCAACTCCATTGCTTGGGCGACTCCAACCCATTGAGGACCAAACTGCTTCGGCTGGTGGACAATCCATCAAAACGTGATTCATATCTTCTGTGTGACCATAAACATCGCATGCGGTATTAAGCATGATTCCTTTCCTACGCAAGCGATCTTTATAGGGGAGAAATGTAGGAAAATTCCGGGGTGTCCATCACATGGACACAGTGCGGAAAACAAAACTTTTTTGTTCCGGAAAGTTCCCGA
>JANKOE010000007.1:55033822-55050463 GCA_026284465.1 Erythroxylum citrifolium
CGCGCTAAAGGGGATTGCCTTTAGGGCACTACTCTAACAATCTAACGGTACTGGACATCCATAAGTCGACTTACACTAGTGAACAAGGCGACTTATCAGTACCGAGCAAGCATAAGTCGACTTACACATGGTACTAGTCGACTTACCACTTACAAGAAAGTCACGGAGACATCGCCAAGTGAAATCCTCGACCTTTGGAGGAAGAGCCAGATTCCACAACCGGCTCCAAGAACCATCTATGAACTGGCTGCCAATATCAGTGAATAAAGTAAGAGCCAGCCTATAGCTAGTTTTTACCGAGTAAGACCCGTCCTGACTATAATGCCAAATCAATTGATCAGGAGGTCTTGATAAAGCTATTGGGATCTTTGACACCTGACCCGCGACATAAGGAGTAAGCAGTCCTTCCAACATTTGAACGTCCCAGCCAGACCCATCTTCCTTAATCAAGTCGCACACCTTAATATTGCTAAAATCCGAACTGAAAGGGGAGGTGATGTAAAAGTTATTTCCCTCGGAAATCCATGGATCCGTAAAAACCTTAATTGAGGCTCCGTCTCCAACCCTCCGTCGAACCCCTTGACACAAAATGTCCTTGGCCGCATAAATACTTTTCTAGATGAAACTGGAATTGGCACAATTCCTTGCCTCCATAAAACTACAGGAGGGGAAATATTTTGCTTAAAAAATTTTGCTCGAAAGTGAGTCAGGAAACACCATGCTTGTTTGCAAAGCATAGTTAGATTAAAACAGTGAAGATCTCGAAACCCCGTGCCTCCAAATTTTTTAGGAACACACAATCTATCCCAACTCGCCCAGTGGATGTTCTTTCTATTATTAGAGCCCGATCCCCACCAGAATGAGTTCATCATTCGTTGTACATCGTCACATGTGCCTCGGGGAATAAGAAAAACACTCATACAATACGCAAGCAGAGCTTGTGCAACGGTCTTGATAACAATTTCCTTACCTGGTTTAGAGAGCATCCTATTTTTCCAGCTGGCGATACGTTTGCTCAGAAGATCCTTAATGAAAGCGAAGACTTGTTTTTTCCTTCTTCCGATGAGAGAGGGAAGACCCAGATATCTCCCATGATCAATAGGAGTGCTGACCCCTAAAATAGCTTCCACCGCGTTTCGATTAGAAGGAAGCGTATTGGAGCTGAACATAATACCTAACTTCTGAAAGTTGACAGCCTGGCCTGAAGCTGCTTCGTAGATGGCCAAGATCCTCTTGATGTGCCGTCCTTCTATCGTGTTTGCTCGGAAAAAGAGGAAACAGTCATCTGCGAAAAAAAGGTGAGAAATACTAGGGCTGCCAAAGCAAATAGAGATCCCATATATATCCCCTCTAGCCTCATTTTTCCTTAACAACGCCGATAAACCCTCTGCACACAGAATGAACAGATACGGGGACAATGGGTCTCCCTGCCTCAACCCATGCTTCGGAATAATCGGACCTACTTCAGAATCGTTGAATGCCATGGAATACCTCACGGTAGTGACACATGTCATAACAATCTCCACCCATTTGCTATCAAAACCCAGCTTTAATAACATAAACTGAAGATATTTCCAATCCACCCTGTTATAAACTTTGCTAATGTCGATCTTAAGAGCAACTTCTCCAATCCTTCCTTACCCTTTATTCTTCATATAATGTATAATTTCAAAAGCCACCATGATATTGTCAGTGATAAGTCGACCAGGGACAAACGCCGATTGCGTGGGAGATATAATCCTTGGTAGAATGCTTTTAAGGCGGTTCGCAATCACTTTAGCAATGAGTTTGTAGATGACGTTACACAGAGCTATGGGTCGAAGTTCTTTCATGCTTATAGGCTTTTCCTTTTTAGGAATCAACACTATCGTCGTATCATTAAGAGTTGCCGAAAACTGACCTTCCTCCATCCAAGAGCGACAATTTTCAAAAATATCAGCCCCCACTATATGCCAGCACTTTTGGAAAAACACCGGATTCATACCGTCGAGTCCTGGAGCCTTATCTGGGTGCATTTCGAACATAGATGTTTTAAACTCCTCGTAGCACAAAGGAGCTAAAAGATGGTCGTTATCCTCCTTTTTAACCACCGAGGTAACGTTTGCAAACTCACCAAAATCAATAACACCCGAATCTGAGAAAATATTCTTGAAATAGTCGAGAATAATGTTTCCGATACCCTCATCATCCACGGCTTGCTGTCCGTTGTCACCCAGGAGTAATGTAATTTGATTGAGCCTTTTCCTTTTCGAGGCTTGTGCGTGGAAATATTTAGAATTAGCTTCACCGTATTGCATCCAGAAGATTTTCGACCTTTGCTTCCAATAGATATCTTCTTGTGCCAAAACACGATTAAGCGTAGCTTTTTGCTCCCTGTACAAAGCAAACTGATGATGTCGCTGAGAGAACTCCATGTTTCGTTTGAAAGATTTTATGCTCTCAGAAAAATTATTCACATGGTGCTTCTGCCACTTGAGCAACCTGATGCCACACTCCTTTAAGCGGGAAAGGATATTCATATGTCCATTGGCCATCCAGAAGCCTGAAACGAAATCAGCAAAGCCAACCTCTGTCAGCCATTTATTCTCAAACTTGAAACGGTGGGTCCTCTTAGTGATGTTACTTTCTCCAAAAAAAAAGGGTCCTTTTAGTGGGAATTCGACGCATAGCCACCAGTTTAATCGGACTGTGATCTGAAATAGGGCTCACTAAATTATATAGTTTATGAAAAGGAAAAACCTCCATCCATTCTTTGTTAACAAACTCACGGTCCAGTCGTTCCAATGTGAGAGAATCTGAATCTCTCCCTCTTTCCCAACTGTATCCGAAACCTAACAACGGAATATCCACCAATTCACAATCCGTGATACATTGCCGGAATCCTTCCACCAATGAACTAGGATAGTCCACTCCTCCCAATTTATCGTTAACAGAAAGTAAGTTGTTGAAATCTCCAAAACAAACCCAAGGTAAATTATGGAGTCAATTAAGGGAACGCAAAAGCTCCCAACTGGCACATTTTCAGTTAGACTCTGGGTAACCGTAGAAATCGGTAAGTCTCCATTTGGGATTAAGCGAGTCATCAATAATCAAGTCTATGTGATTGTTCGAGAAACCGGTGACAGTAGCTGAGACATTATTCAACCAGAACATGGCCAGGCCGCCACTGTGGCCAAGCCCATCAACACAAAAACAAAAATCATATTTCAACATAATTTTTATTTCTTCAATCTTAACCGAAGTCGCAAGAGTTTCACTTAAAAAGAGAAAGCTAGGCTTATTGATTCTAACTATATCCTTCAAAGCACGAACTGTCCGGTGGTTGCCTACGCCATGACAGTTCCAAGCGATGTAACTCATGGCTCTCGGCGGGTCTGCTGAGCAAGACCGGCTGCTGGTATTGGGTGTGGTAAGTCGGACAGAATCTGGTCATCGGTATTCATCTCTTCTACAATGGTGATACTTGTGTGTCCTTGACGAGGTCGTTTTTTGCATTCCTCAAAAGTCGAAATCGAAGCTTCTTTCACTGTTGGAGGTATATTAAATGCCGACAATTCGAGAGTATCTCCACTAAAGTCAAGGTGAGGATGGCCCACGTGTGAGCTAGAAGTGGCAGTGAATTTCCGTGTTATCATTTTAGGATAGAACAAAAAGTTATTTCCTATTCTGTGAGGATTCGTAGCTACCAAAGGAGAGGATTTGAGGTCCTGATTTTTTGCTACATAATCACCGTCGATTTCGTTCCCAAGATCTCTCTTCCATTGAACCGTTTTCCGAACGTTGCAGGCTCTCACCTATACCTGAATATCCTCCGGCCATTCCCGGCAATACTCCCCCTCTGGCCTTTCCAGCTGTTTAAGACAATTTGTTTCGCTGTGCCTGATTATACCATAGAGATAGCAAACCAGCGAGAGTCGTTCATAGCTGAATGTTATCTCCATCGGAGCCCCCTCCCCCCCTGTTTTCTTATACTCTTCCTCCTCATCAGCAGCTTCACCACGTTGAGCCGAATCCGGACACGCATGTAGCTATTTCATGAACTCTGACGATTAGCGGAGTCATATTCCAGGTAAGTGCCCATCAGGTTTCCTATATTTCTTGCAAGGGCCTCATAAGCAAAACCCATTGGGAGACTATGAAATTGTACCCAGACATCTGTGTGGGTGAAGTCGATATTCACGGGGTTCTCCCATTCCTTCCATTGATGAACTAGCAAGATACTTTTGTTAAAAGACCATGGTCCACCAGCTAGCATCTTCTTCAAATCAACATGGTGATACAACTGAATGATGTAGAGATTATTGTCGCCCATCGGTTTGATGTACGCCCCTCGCAAAGGTCGCCACAAACTCAGCATCATTCGTTCGAACGCCTCTGCATTAACCATTCTTTCACCAACTAGTTTACCTAGCAAACACAACTCATAATTGATCTCCTCTCTCTGAAAGTCCTCCGAGGGGATAACAAACTCGGAGTCTTCTTTCTCTCGAATAGAGAGCTTTTGCAGTCCTGAATCCATAAATTTAACAAGAAAGATGAGAAAAAACGGCATAGAAACAGTAATCAAAACTCACCATGCACATCAACGGCAGGACCAAAACTTACACTCAAAGACAGAGAAAGAGAGGCAAGACTGTTAAGGTGCTGGTGGGCCATCAATATTAAAAATAATAAAGATATTATATTCAATGTTTTAAAAATTGAACCGAGCATTGAACCGGTCAAAGGAAAAGTTTAAGGTTTAGAGGTTCAACCGGTAATAAACCGCTATAAAATCGATATATAATAAATAAGAAGTAAAACTTATAAGAATAAGTAAAAATAACGTTGGATAAAATAATGAAGTTCATGACTAATGGATGATTCGTTGAGAATGTTCAGATATTTTTTCCTTCCCTCCGTATTTTATTCAGTGATCATTAATTTTCCTCCTCTTTAGAACCCAACATGGACAATACGATTACGTGAGTCGGAAAAAGACAATTCCAAGAATTTCTTGAAATTATATTTATAAAATATTTAATAATAACTTGGTATATAAAAATTATGCCGACTCTGTTGGAGAACAGAGCATGCTCTGTTTGAATTTTCCATGCATGAAGATTGAAGTGGAAGAAACTAAAAACCTTTTCTAAATCTTAATAAGAAGAAAATAGGAAAAAAAAAGGTACAAAAATTTTAGCTGATATTCAGCATTTTATTTGTTCCATATATCTCTCTTAATCTGCTCTTTTTGTTCTTGACCAAAGCTATTCAATCTCTCTCTCTTTTTTTTTTGGACCTATGTGGCTTTTCCTTTCTTCACTTTCTTCTTTTGGCTTCATCAGGAAAAGACCAACGAGCCTGGCTGTCTGTTCTTTTACGAGAAAAATTCTACATAACTTTGTTTCAGCTACTTCTCTGACGAACGAACCCAATTCGTGAACATCTCAAGAGTCTTCATGTCAGCTCTGTAATGCTTCTGTGTGAATTCCAGGAATGTTGGCCATGTGAAATCTGGATATATTCTGGGATTGCAGGAATCGACCAATTCAGATGGTGGAGTTATTAGCTTGTCATTCCTGGGACAGAGAAAGAAAGCAAGAGATTTCCTTGGTGTTTCACTGTTAACAACTGCTCGATGCAAACAACTCTTGTATCTTCCGTTGGAAAGAGCCTAAAGAACCCAAAAAAAACAAGAAAATCACTACATTGTTCAATCTGATTTGACTAATTAATGATTAATCATCAAATCTGATTAGTTCAGATTAATGCTCTTACCATGAAGGTGTCCCCAATGTTGACGACAAAAGCTTCAAAATTTGGGCTAATGGAATGCCATTCATCGTCTACAAACACTTGAAGACCGCCAACTTGGTCTTGATGAAGGATGGTTAGTGATGTCGGATCACAATGAGGTCCTGTTCCTAATGTAAGATCAGGTTTTCTGCATGGCGGATAGTAATTAAGCCTCATTATCGAATCGTTTTCTTCGAAAAATTCCCTGAAATGGGCTCTGCTTACACCAAGACTCATTCCCAGTAGCTCCATGATTCCTAATGACAGTGTGCTCATGGCTTCACAGTAATCCTGATACACCCTCCTGAAGAAAACCAGAAAGAAAAAGAACTCAGCTTTGGTAATTTAATCAGTTGCAAACAAAGAAAATTGTAAAGGGTAGAATGTACTGTACCCGAATTCTTCAGATTCCTGACCCAGTTTCTCGAGCAAATAGTTCTGCACAATCTCTGCCGAGTTCTTCTCAGCAGAGAATCGAAAAGAGAGAGTTTCTTTCCACGGAAGTTTTGACGAAAACCTGCCGGTGAAACTACTGGCATATCCACAGTGCTCGCCGGTTTTCCTCTGAGCCTTTTGCTTCTCGCAGAGTGATAACTCAAAGAAGCTGGCCATATATCGATGAGCATCAGAGATGAGTTTCTTATCGACCCCATGATTAACGACGAGGAAAAAACCATGTTTTCGGCAGGCTTCACCAACTAGCCTTGAAGCGTCCATTGCAGCAACAGGATCATCTGAGAGAAAGCCTCCCAAGTCGATGAGAGGGACTTGGAGCTCTGGTGCATTGACGCATGGTTTTTCATCGTCCGGCCAAATGAACTGTTGAGGTATATTAGACTGGTGCATAAGCTTTCTGGCGTCAAAAACTAGCGAACTCTGTTCATCTTTGGCTTCATGGTTTTGATGATGTACTGAAGATGGCATGTTTCTGAAGCAGTCTATTGCCATTGCATTTACAAGTTGCAGAAATCAGGAAAGTCTGTGTAAGTTTCCAAGATTTGGGATAGAAGAAAAACCCAATACTTGGAATCTCTTATAGCTTTTGTTTTTCACAAACACAAGTACTTAATGTGAGGTAGAATTGAACAAGAAGGTGTTTGTGATTGGGAAAATTGGGTTGTGGTTCAATTTTTGGGAGTGGTGTTCCTTTTATTTATAGTTCTTCAGGGAAAGAGAGGCTAATCAGCTAACGTAAACCTATGTTTGTTGAACTCTTCGATGTCTCCTATTTCATAGGACCCATGACTTCTTCATGTTCTGTTCCTGATAAGGCCAAAGCCCACCTGAAAGGGTACTGGAGGGTCCTATGCACCTTTTTCTTGGAAGAAACACACCGCATTTAGACAAAACAAACTTGAAATTGCCTCCTTCTCGTGTTTGTTTTGTATTGGTTCTAAAAGAGAAAAACTCAAAATGGTATGTGAAACTAATCTTCAATTACAACGTTTAAGGGTTTTGAGAACAGTTTCTGATAAGGAGTGTTTTGTGTGGCTAACTTAGAAATGATTTGCTTAGTACAACATGCGAGAGTTTCTTGAAATTACACAGAAATGATAGAAACTAAAGAGCTATAAGACTTTCTTTCAAAAGGACACGATGGCTTCAAAGAAATTGCGTGCCACTAAGAAATGCCCTCAAGTTGGTGGTGCTTGATATATACAATTCAAGCAATGTCTTGGAGTTTAGGTTACAAGAACTGTGTCATCACCAGTTTGATGTTCTCTTTTCTTCTAATAATAAGGTGGTCGAATTCATATATATCTCTAGATTTAACAAAATAATTAATTTATTAAGGTTCAATGAAATTTGCAGATATAAGAACTTCCAATGAATAGAATCTTTTTTAGTTAGATTATTTTTGTAATACTTGATTTTTGTTTGAAAATGAAGATGTAAGAATGTGAACATAGATTTGATTCTTTAACTTTTACTTATTTGATTATTATAAATGTATAAATTATAAAACAAGGAACGATAAAATTAAAATAATCATAAATTTTATTTTTTTAGGGGGTGTAAGTATAATTGAAAATCAAATATCAGGAATAATAAATAATAAAGATATTAATATAATATTATCAAGATATTATATAATTAATTAATTAATTAAAAATTATTTTATTTTATTTCATTGATGATATTTCAAGTAAAGCAATTTTTTGTTTTTTTAATTTTATTCCTATCGTAAAATTATTCAGAATTATTTAAAAATTAATAATTTATTGAATCACTGACAAATAATTTTGATTAATTATCTATAAAATGCAATATAAAATATATTTTAATTCATTCATTCATTACTATTTGTTAGAATTTTTACAATGGGCCTACGAGCTCACACGAGAAGAAAAGCTAGACCACATACAAGTCTAAGTGAGGTTCCATCCTAAAACTAATTGGTGATAGGTGGAGTAGCTCACTAGACTTATATGTTGGTCTTCTTTCCTCTCTTTTTCCAATGTGAGACAAACTTCCACTATTATATTTCAACACACTCCTCTCACGTGTGCGTCTAACATGTGACATAATCTATCATTTCGAGGTGTTAACGACTAACATAAGAGCAACCTCGCCCTGATATCATGTTAGAATTTCCAATGAGCCTATCATAAATTCTATCTTCATTTTCATTTTCACTTTCCACTCTTATTCTTATATATGTACATTCCTTTGTTATTGATTATCAACAACCGAGAACTTGAGATTTTGAGGTTGAATCTTCTTAACGCTTTGAGATTTCGTTTTCCAAAGAATTTATTATTGATTATTACATGTTACCAACGACAACTCTTAAGCTTGTTTGTTTGCATTAACTTGTCTCACTTATTATTACTTCCATCATAATCTGTACAAAAACAAAACTTGGAATGCATACGGAACATTGAAAAAGTGACCATATGCATGGTTCTTTTAACAACACTCAATTGTTATGTTTCATTGACTTTTCTACGCCATTATTGCAAGAAAACACTGTTTGATACGGCAATGTTTGGCACGAGGTTGGTAACTCAGACCCGTCTTCCCTGTTCCCTGTCAATGTTGCCGAGTTCTATCTACTTCTGCTGTTGTTGAAGAGGAAAAAGATAAACAGAGTACTTCTAATGTTCATAGGCTTGTCAACCAAATTTGTTGTTACTATCGCAAGGACTTACGCTTCTCTTCTCAATGTAATTGGTAGCCTAGCTCTAATGCCTGCATACACTTTTCCCTATTCGATACTAGGGTTCGTGATAATTTATAAGATGGTAACTGTTAAAAAAAAACTCAAACTTTAATTAATCTTATAATATTAAGTGAAAATTTAAAATTTAAAATTATAATATTTTAATTCATCTGTTCTTTTTTCAAATCTCAAATGTGTTGATGCATCGTAAGCCAACAAAGATAAATCCAGAAAGACTGGTCATTTATAAACGATGGAATTTCTGAAACTCCTGAGTTCAAAAGCGAAAGGACAAGGAAATGCATACAGCGTACCACCTGCCAGATGAAGCTTTACCATGTCATGTACAAGAGAAGGGACAAAGCATTATATATGGCACAGTTGTATTCTTCATTTTGCTTCCTAAAAGACAGAGAAAATATACAAAAAACCAAAAAAGCTTTTATTTCCTATGGAAGTTGGGAATAGTTTCAACCTCTAACATAATGGGATCCTATGCTAAGAAAAATGTAGTTTAAGGTTTGGGTTTAAATGTGAAGAAAGGGCTTATATGCTAGTTAAATAATACTATAGTTTTCAAAATATAAGGATTGAAATAGAAAAAAGTCTAATTACATAAAGATTTAGCATAATTAACTCTTACAGCCTCTCTACTAGTTAGGAGAAATGTTGCGTACTACTAAACTTTCTAAGACCTTGTTGTTATTGTTGTTGTTGTTATTGTTGTAATTCTTAAAGTTTTTATAATTATTCATTTTAAGATAAATCCAAGGACAAAATTAAGTTTGCATAAGCAATTATGTCATGCATATAGGATATATCAAGAGAATATGTTCATACCAACTTGTGTGCTTTAAATAATTTATGTAGTTGTTGCATATGTTTAGAAGTCTTCATTTATTACTATAAAGGATTTTTAACTTGTATAAATTCTACTATATTGTTCCCATTAAGAATTAAACTATCAAAGTATACAAAGTCTATATGCTTCTTGTTGGGATTTTATATAAAACGAAGTACAATAGTTATTAATTTTAATTAATAAATGTATTTAATAGGAAAAAAAGAGTTTATTCTTAATAAAAACAAAATAAGGTCCTCACTCTTCTAAATGTAAATTTTTTTTAAAGATTGTAAATATTGTTCGAGTAGCGGAAACAATTTATTTGTAAAAATACAAAGAGAAGGTTGTGTACAATTGATGTTCCTTCTCCGACGTCCCTCACAAAGAGAAGAGCCTTGTGCATTAAGGTTCGTTGACTTGTTGATTTTATACCTTGAGAAATAAACAAGGATGAATACATTGGTAGAATATAATATACTAAACATTTACACTAGAAAAATCATCATTGCTTGTTTTTTTTATTTATCACACCTATTTCAAACATATTAATTATTTATATTCACAAAGTATAAACAAAAGATAACAAAGGAAATAAGATGATAAAGAAATGTGATTAATTTATATTTAAATTAGACATTGAATAAAAATGACTAAATATATCCTAATTAAAAATAATATTTAAGAAGTATAATTACTTTTATTCCCTCTTTTTTTCCAACTATTTTTTTTCTATTTTGATGTTTTTTGTTGCCTTTTCTCTTTTGTTAGTGGGAAGAGGGGGTAAATTGTCATACAAGATAAGTTTTAGAATCTTCATCATTTAAACAATTTAAAATAGTAGAATGATTTGAGAGAGAGAGCTAGCATTTTAACAAAAATTTTAAATCAATGATTAATTTTATTCAAATTTATATCTTAAAAATGTTATCCTAATAAATATTAATATAACGTTTGATATTATGAGTTAATCAAACTTTTTTTAAAATTAAATTAGGGCTATTAAAAAGGAAATAGTCCACCTAAAAATTATGATGTAAAAACCTAATTCTACATGGTTAATAAATAAAAAGGATGTCTATTCATTTCAGTACATATTAAAAAACTAGTTAATTATAGAAAAATATAAACTGAAATAAAGAGAAATGGTTTTTGTTTGTGTGTGACATGTAGTAGTAGGTCTTTACATAAGCTTTTAGGTGTATAGATTTATCTATTGAAAAGTTAAGCTTAGAGAAAAATAGAAAGTGTTAGTTTGGAGTATTTGATTAAATATTACTAATTTTGTAGCATAAAAACTTTTGAAAAATTTATATAACACTAATAAGTATTTACTACTTTGATTTTATTTAATGTTTTAAAAACTAAATCGAAAATTACACCAGTAAAACAAGAGATTGAAAGTTTAAAAGATTCAGCCGGTATACGACCGTCATAAAATCGATTAAAATTTGATTAAAATTAAAGAATTTAAACTATGATTAAAAGAAATTATTCTTATTCATCGATGAATTTAAAGTTTAATTAAAAAAAGATTGTTAAAAGAAAATTAATTGATTTATTTTAATTTATAAAACTTATTAATTTATGAAAATTGACCAATTAATTAATTAACCGATCAATTTTTGACAAAAAAATTTATTAAAATAAATCGAATTGAAAAGTTACAATTGGACCGAAAAATTAAAAAGTTCAAAGTTTTTACGATTAAACCGTCCGAACCGATTGAATTTTTCATTTATTGATTTTAATCATAACAACACGTTTAGAACAAATAGGATCTAAAATCTTAATAAAACTATATGTCTTTCAACTTTTAGTAATTAAGTCATCAATTTTAAATGGTTGAGGAATCCAGATTAACCAAATATGGTTATAGTTTTGAAAATAATTCCTTCAAATGGTTAAAAATGAAATTTCACCTTAATATTTTATAAAATAGGTGTTTTTAATTGATATCAATAAAAATTTACTTGGAACTTGTATAGAATTTTGATATAACAATCTCATATTAATAAAGTAAATTTTGTTTATCTTCAACAATTCATAGCCTTAAAACTTTTACAGAAAAATTCAACCTGTTATTATTTTAATAAACTAAAAATAATTAAACAAATTAAATCTTTTAATAATTTTCTTTAAATTTATAGAAAATTGACACATGTATAAATTTGTTAATTTTTTTAACAAACATCAACTAAAAACTCTAAATGACAAGATTTTGTTAAAAATTATGAAATTATTTTTAGTTTTTATTTTTTGGTTTTAGTTTCTTTCAGTTTTTAAAAATTATAAAAACCATAAAAAGTGATTTTTGTTTCCTTTTCTTATAATCTTAATTACTAATATTTAATATACTATTTAATTATTTAAAATTTAATAAAAATTATGAATAATTTAATTCAACATTATATATTTAAAAAAGTAAAATTAATTATCAATAAAAATTATAAATAATTTAATTTAATTTAATTTTTACAATTAAATTATATGTAATTAAATTTTAATAATTATTAATAATATAATTAAATTTAAAATATATAAATATATAAATAAAAATTGATTTAATAATTAAAATATATTTCAAATAAATATTAAATTTTTATAAAATATTAAATTTTTATAAAATATTAAATATTAAATTATTTATTTTATTAAAATGACATATTTTTAGTAATAATTTTTTAATAAATATTATATAAAGGGCCAAATAAATATATTTAATTAAAAATAATTTATATTTAAGTTTTATCTAATATCTAATTATTATTAGTGATAACAATATAACTATATAACATTAACAACTAAATATGTTTTTGTTTTTATTTGAAAGAAAAACATAAACAAAAAACTATTCAAGAATTGTTAAAAATTAAATACTATTAAAATTTAATTAAAAAAACTCTCATTTTACCACCATCTGCATATTTTGTATCACATCAATACTAGACGAAAATTTAATTAAATTTACTTTTTATTAAAATCTTGATTTAAATATTTTAAAATCTTATTTAAATGTTCTAACATATTATGATTTAATTTATATTTTAATAAAATGATATAGTTAAATTTACATTTTTTAATCATAAAAGTAAAAAATAAGAAATATTAATAACATAACATTTTATTTATCTTCAACAATTCATAACCTTAAAACTTTTACAGAAAATATTAATGTATGTTATTATTTTAAACATAATTAAAAAATTAAGGCTTTTCATAATTTTCTTTAAATTTATATAAAATTTAAAGAAAATTAAAGTATTTATTTGATGTTTGTTAATTTTTTTAACAAACATCAACTAAAAACTCAAAATGCAAGATTAAAAAAATAGAAATAAACAAACAAATATATACCACTGAAGATATTTAGATATCGCTAGAGAATAGAGATATTATTGAAGATATTTAGATAGCACTCTGGATGTTTTTGATGTCACTTTCAACTGTCTTACTTTTTTTTGTGTGAAGAAATTCAACTGTCTTACTTAAAATTTTTATTTTAATTTATTTTAATAATTTTTATTGTTAAAAATAGACTATTTTATTTATTAATTGGTTATATTTTATAAATAAATAAATATTTTTTAATTAGATTTTAAATTTTTTATAAGTTAAGAAATTTTAATTATATTTTTAATTATATAATTTTATTCAAATTTTATGACAGTTTTATATTCATTAAATATTTTAAATTTTAAATTTTTTGAGAGGAAATTACTGCACCGTTCAAGAACAAAGAAGCTATGAAGAGAGCTTCTCCAGAAATAAAAGCAGAAATCAAACCGAACCCAATAAGGGAATCTCATCATGTCTTTCAACTTCCATACCAGAATGCGTGCTCGAAGGAAACACTGAGATTGCATCACCTGCACCATTTCTCATCCCACGTGGTGCAGCCGAGACCTGCAAAATTAAGGGTTACACTGTTCCAAAGAACTGTCAAGTACTAGTCATTGTCTGGGCAATGGGCAACGGGGCGTGATCCTCATGGGAAGACCCTTTCTCCTTTAAACCAGAAAGACTTCATGGCAGTTGCCACGAGATATTTTGATACCACCGACGATATTTAGATAATACTCCAGATATTTTGATGGCATATATGTAAATTAAAATTAATGGTTAAAAAATTCAACTGATTTAATTATAAAAATTTTAAACCCTTAATTTTTAGGTTTATTTATTTTAATAATTCATATTACTAAAATTTGATCAGTTTCTTGTAAATTAATTAATTAATTTATGTAAATTAATAAGTTCTTATAAATTAAAATAAATTTTTTAATTTTTTAATTAATTAATATAATTAATTAAAAAATCTATGATTGTTTGTCGTTATTGTAAAATGTTGATTTATTTCCTCTTGTCTTCCACCTTTATCAAATTCTTCAATGGCTCATAATCTTTTCATTCAATAAGTTGTTTCAACTTATATAGCATGACCAACGGACATGTCTTCTGGTAAGTGGAAGAGAGAGGAAAAAGGTCTTTGACCCATTTGAAACCCAATAATTTAATACCCAATAACCATTTTCTTGGGTGTTTTTCATGGTACTCAAACTATAAGTTACATGGAACATAAAATAGTCTAACAATCTCCCACTTGGCCCATCTTACGACTTGGTGATTCAACAACTTTAAGTGCACACAATACATAGAATCGATCAAGTCATCCTTAATTGAATTAAGCTGATGGGATCATGGCGGTCACAAATTATATAACTTGATTCCTTCCATGTATCACAGAATCAACTCAATTAAACAAACTTTAAGTGGGTAATTCGGTAATTGTTATCTCACAAATAATAATTATTGTATACAACATAATATGGATAACCAATAAGTGAGCAAAAACATATGACTGTAATTGAATTCACAAGTGCCACGACAATTCGAATGATATGTATATATACATATCTGAATACTATGCTAACAAGGTATTTATAAGGCCCATCCGTTTAACATGACCAATAAATGTTTTGGACGGTAAGCCTTTCGTTAACGGATCCACTATCATGAGATCGGTACCAATATACTTAAACATGATAATTTGAACAGTTGGTACTTGTGTAGGAACATGTTCTCCACATTTTTCAACAAAAACCCTACCCGGTAAGTTCATCATAAACTAATGACTTAAACCTTCTTCATTATTGCCAAATAAAAAAGCCCTTTTGGATGACTAATTAATTTGCAATGTTTCAAAACGGAATCATAAGTTAAACCAGTAAAATAAGAAGTTTAAATTTTAAAAGGTTTAATCGGTATTAAAATGTTATAAAATTGATTAAAAATTGAATAAATTTGAAAAATGATTGAAAAATTGTCCTTATTTATTAAAATTTTAAAGTTTAATTTAAAAAGAGACTACTAAATAAAAATTAATTGGTTTATTTTAGTTTATAAAAAATAGTTAGTTTACGCAAATTGGCCGATTAATTAATAATTTAATTATTTTTAACAACAAAAATTATAAAACTAAATCAAACCAAAAAATTAAAAATTGAATCAAAAAGTTAGCCGGTTCAAAATTTTCATCATTAAACCGGTTGAACCGGTTCAATTTTTGAAATGCTCTTAGTAATGAAAATGATTTATTCAATGTTTGATCATTTTAATTTTTATATTACTATCAAAATTTATAGTTTTTTCAATCAAGTTCAAACTTTTTTTTCCAAAATTTAGGAGCAGAAAACATTTCTTCCTTTTAAAATACTTTATATTTTCATTTATCCCCTCATTTCCTATCGAAATAATTTTTATTTATTCTAAAAAAGTTTAGAATTCGATTAAAAACTTTTAAAAGTTCAAAATTAATGTAAAAAGAAACTTTACCGATGAATTTATGACTCATTGCCCTTAATGAAAAATTGTTTATATATATATATATATATTTAGGTCTTCAACATTTGTTGTTAAACCTAGAAAATTGTTGATAGCTATTTGAAGTTAACTAGCCACGACAGAAGAATGGAAGCATGTTTTGGACACTCTTGTGATGGCACCAACTGTTTCAAACTATAAAAAACAGCCATAGGCATCTATGTAGTTTATACGTAAAAAGCACTAACCAAGCACTTCTTTCTTCCAACTGACTGGGAAAGAATTTAGCCTCAAGCTCATGATGTCTTCCTTTATATATACATATGTATACAAAGTCAAACTCCAAGAGAAATTGACCTTCAATAAGGGACAATTGATCTTTACTTGATTCTGTTATTTATTCTTTTATGAGAAAATGGATATGAAAACAATCATAATATCACAATAACGATCCGATCCCGATTGCTTACTAAAACAATCATGTTCCCGATCCCGATTGTTGTTATATCCTATAGGTCTCTTTAGGATTATGACAATATTTCCAAGTATATGATGGAAGCTTATCGGGCAGGGTTGGTTTGGTGTAATCTGAATTGAAAGTCTCCAAATCTACGAGCTCCTAAGTTGACCATTTTCTTAGAATAGGTCAATAAGCAGGATGGAGACTCCAGAGTAGGACAAGACAATGCTGAGTGAGATTAACTACGGTCAAACCTGAACCTAATAGCTTGATTATTACTAGTTCTAAGCTCATATAAACTCCATGAGGTCCAATGATACGAAAAAAGGCAAGCTTTTTTGGTACATGTTGGAATTCAAGGAGAAGGTCAAATTTGATTAGCTAGTTAATTATAATACAATTTCAAAACCCTCCAACAATCGAGAATAATAAGTTTGTTATCGATTATTTTGATTAAACCCGTTGTTTAATTATTAGGTATGCTTAATAATAATAATGATAAGGGGCTCTCCTGGCTTAAGTGAGGTCGTGGGTTCGAACCTCCCTCATGTATGCAGCCGTTTAAAACTTGGGGTC
>JANKOE010000007.1:55078979-55089173 GCA_026284465.1 Erythroxylum citrifolium
ATGAAAATTGAAAATATATGCAAAAAATCAAGATAGAAAACAAAAAACTGTTTTCTGAAAGTAAACGCACCCTTAACCTTTTCCTGACGTTTCAAAAACGTCACGATAAGGTTATACAATCTGCGACGTTTCCTTAATCAAACGTCGTAGATTATCTACTTTTTTGTAGTGCAAGAAGAAGAAGAAGAAGAAGATACATATTAAAATAATAATAAAATGATAATAATAATAAAGAACAACAACAACAATAACAAGGAAAAAGAAGAAGAAGATACATATTAAATAATAATAATAATAATAATAATAATAATAACAACAACAACAAAGAACAACAACAACAATAACAAGAAGAAGAAGAAGATACATATTAAAATATTAAAATAATAATAATAATAATAATAATAATAAAACAACAACAACAACAACAATAATAACAAGAAGAAGAAGAAAAAGAAATATAATAAAATATTAAAATAAAAATAAAATAGACATAAAAGATGATGAAGATGATGATAATAATAATAATAACATAAATAAAAATAAATAAATACGTACAAATAGAAATATAAAAATAAGTAATAAAAAATACAATAAATATATAATAAGGTAACGAATAAAAATGAAAGATAAAATAAGAAAATAAATACACAAACAAGAAAGAAAACAAGTAAATAAATAAATAAAAAGAACAAGTCCTTACAAGATACTATTTAAGCTAAGTAAAAAAAATGTTCAGGACAAACAACTACAGATTAACTAACATAAGAGCAGCTTACTTTTGTCTGTAGATGTGTGTAACCCAAAGATGTTTAGTAGTGTTATCAGTATGCGATGTCATGCCCCATCATTTAAATATCTAGGGATTACTGCCAGTCTGCTGCCAATTTTAAATTCTCATACTGCATCCCTCTTCTGGAAAAGCTCAAAGGTAAGGTAAATGCACGGCAAAATAGACATCTATCTTATGCTACTAGGGTGGCTTTAATAATTTCGGTTCTGAATAACATGTATATGCATTGCCCTGCTTAGTTTTCCCAAGAAAGTGCGTAAGGAAATAGACAAAATATTTAAAGCTTTTTTATGGACAGGATCATCTGACAATGCTAAGAAAACAAAAGTAAAGCGGAGCGAGATCACTAAATCGAAGATGCAAGGAGGGTTAGGCATCATTTCAGTGTCATCTATGCAGAAGGTGTTCATGAGTAAAAGGATATGGAGGCTTTTTAATGATAGAGGAGTGTTATGGGTTAAATGGATCCGTGAGATACACCTCTGCAACACTCATTTCTGGCAGATCTCCCCTTCGACTCAACATTCGTGGATATTTAAATAGCTACTGAGTCTGCGCAACTTAATATACCCATACATTAAACATACAGCTGGGAATGGACAGGACACATCCTTGTATGATAATTTAGTCTTTTTGTGAGTCCTCTAATCTATAGACCGGAGCTGGGTAATCTGCATAATAGGCTGCCTAGCCATTCAAAAGTAGTGAGCATTATATCTAATAGGCAATGGCACGGAAACTTTGGGGGACTTATTGCGTTAAAATCCTTCCTGCCTGCAATATGGGATACATAAAGTGAAGATAGCATTATCTGGTCACCTTACACGCTGACAAGATTTGATCTGGAATTTTCTATATCGTTAAGAACTGAAGTTTACAGTATATATAGCTGTACATCTGCACTAGTTTAGGAGCTAATTTCTGTACATTTCAAACAGCAAAATAAAAGCAGAATATTTGATTGTTGCTGATTTGCAGGAACGATTGAATGGCTTTGAATAGCTTGAGCTGAAATGGCAGGAAATCATGCTGGTTTGAATGAAAGAAAATCTTGTTGGTTTTAAACGGAATCCCGAGTCACAAGGAGCTGTTATCAATAATCCTACTTTTTGACAGTGAAAACGTAAAGAGAGGCAAAGAGATGATCAATTTCTAGTAAATAGGTATATATAATAGTTTTCATTTAACGGTTACACCCAATATTATTAAAATCATAATTATTAATGAGTCACATATAATATATAGATTTTGCAAATCATATATAATTTCATTAAATTATATATAAATTAATACATGATCAAAATACTACCTCTAATCTCGAGCTCAAATCAAATTCGATCTGAATTTTTTTAAGATTTTTGTTGAATTTTTCTCAACGTTTTAGATTAAACTCAAGTTGAAAGATTCTTTACTTAACTTCAAATGATATCAAATTATTTTAGGTAAGTTACCTGTTAGACAGGCCTAACTCAACCCCAAAAGCTAGCTTAAGAGAGAGAAGTTTGCACACTATTATAAATTGTTGAATGCTCTCATAGTTGTCCGATGTGAGATTCCTGACACACACCCCTCAGTCCAGAGTAAGACTAGACATCTTATGGCCATATTGGGCAAATTGATATAATTGGGCATCGCCCCAAACTATCGAGACAAACTGACTTTGATACCATGTTAGAAGTCCTAATTCACCCCCAAAAGCTAGCTCAAGAGGGAGAGATTTGTACACTATTATAAATTCTTGAATGCCCTCATAGTTGTCTGATGTGGAATTCCTGACACACCCTCTCAGTCCAGAACAGAACTAAACATCTGATGGACATATTGGGCAAAGGGACATAACCAGGCACTGCCTCAAACCATCGAGACAAACTGGCTCTGATACCATGTTAGAAGGCCTTACTCACCCTCAAAAGTTAGCTTAAGAAGAGGAGGTTTGCACACTATTATAAATTCTTGAATACTCTTATAGTTGTTTGATATAGGACTCCTGACATTATCCTTATTCATTTTTTATTGGACTTGAATAATTTTAAATAATTTGAACCCGATTCGGCTTGTTCATTGAGGAACTAAGGAAACTAGAAACGAAGCATGAAATATATATGGTATTTCTTGTTTTTAGTGACTGGTTGTGGAACTGAATAACAGGAGTAACTTAGTAAGGTAAAGCACACGTATTAGGGAGAGACTAGGCATGGATGAGAAGCCCTTTTCATGCGTGAAGGAGAGATATAATAAAGTAATGTATTCAACTTAAAAGGCTTAAGTGAACCATTTTCCTTGCTCGAAATTATAGAACTGTGATGCATATAGTAATCCCAATTCGAGTTTTTTAAGTAACACATACAATGTCTTGTGGAGAATACTAACATCAATCTTTTCAAACTAACTTCTTTTGGTAAAACTTACGAAAAGATCAAAAGATTATTTTTAACGTATTGAGCGTTTTCTAAATGTCCCATGAACGTCTATCTATTAATAGCATCAGCAAGAAGTTAAAAATAATATTTTGACTTTATCTATCATCATCATTGTCGTCATCATACCCCGAAGTTCTACAATGAAGCAGAGTCTGAAAAGACCTGATAGTATGCAGTCTTACCCCTACATTGTAGAGAGTTTGTTTCCAGTAGGTCCACATACATATGTGACATGATAATAGAGATATAGGTTACAAGGAATTAATACATAAAGATTGGTAGTACATTCATATAAATACCTGATGGTGACCATAATCTGCTATTACCTTTTACCTTGCCAAGCTCAGCTTTTCTCGTTACTATTTGTGCTATGCGGCTTCCCTGGTCAGTGCCCTGAGAGTGCGGCAATCCTCCGATATCAAATGTAAAAGATTAGTCATTAACTTGAAAATTTTAAAAAATTTGACAATAAATTAAAAAATTAAAAATTTAGACACTTTTATCATTCTGTCTCTATATATATAATTTTTGAACTGTCACTTTCGTTGAAGTAATTATAACGAACAAAATGGGTTTCAAAAATAGGATCAAATATTAAAGTAGTTAAGTAATGTATATGCAGGACCTAGTACGAACTTGACACATGTACAGTAAAATGCTTCCCCAGCTACGTGAAAAGTAATTATGGTGCTTACCACTACCATGGTATAACATTCTTGACTTTTTCTTTACTCTCCAGAAGTAACATCTTATCTAGTGCAACTTTTCATGATCTAGTACTCTATCCATACGTATCCTCCTTTGCCAATGTGTCTGCATTACTCGTAATCTTGTTTGTATCGTCTGAAATTATCGTAATAACTTGTGATTATATAGTGTAATACAAACGATAACAAGGGTTATACAAGCAGAATGAATTGGAGTTGCAGGTTCTTGATGATACAACTATCAATTTTTAGTCATTTAAGTGTCGATTTCTCAAAAACTGGCAGTCTATATCAGTTTAGATGATAGATAAATTTACCTTAAATTGGGAACTTTCCAAAATCTGATATATCTCATAAGTGGATATGAGGATATAAAGTAGGTGGAGGAGGGTTGGAGACGCAAAGGGTACCATCACTAGAGGCGACTAACTTGATGGTGGAGTTGTCATACAACTTTCAATGTCATGCATGAAAAGGTGGAGTTCTTTCATTTTGCTTTTTTTCTCTAAACATAAAACATCTCCTCTATGCTAAGAACTTAATCTTCAAGATTTTCTAAAAAATTCCTTTTATTTTTCAATTTTTTAGAAAAATCTCTTCTCTTAAATTTTAATTAAAAAATAACGACAAAACACATGTGTATGAATATCAAACATGTACTAATCAAATGTTACTAATATAGTAACTCAACTCTAACTCGTAAACTCAAACTAACCAATTAAAGTAGACTTAAATTAATAATTTAGACAATTATAATAAATTATCATATTGAGTTAGATTTAATTAATTTAGTTCAACTTTAAGAGAGTTAGTTAGATTGATTCCTAGTATAAGCAATATTTAATTAGTACAACTGTGATGTTTATATCATATAAATTTCGTGTTATTTTTTAACCGAAATCTAAAAAAAGATTTTTCCCAAAAATATAAAGGGGGTCTATGATTCTGTTTGATAATCAGTGAATTGCATTAGCTATTAGCTGACGACGAATTATAATAGCTGATTTGACTAATAGATGACATCAATTGTTTATTTAAAGATGTTTGGTAAAATTAGTTGTTTAATATTAGCTGTTTATACGATGAATTAGAGAAAAAAAGAATTTATTAGGACATGAGTATTATAACTTAGTATTTCTTTAAATATTCTTGTAAGAATTTAAATTTTGGATATTTAATTTCACAAAAATTAAGTTCATAACTCTAATAAAAAATACAAAACATATACTACTACTATTAATAATAATAAGAACAACAATAATAATAATTATTATTATTACTACTACTACTTCTCCATATTAATCAAGTTGAAGTTCATTTTTCGAATATATTAACTTATTAATCAAGTTGAAGTTTAGGGTACTAGTGCTTGGTGAAGGAAAAAGATGGCAACTTGATTAATTTGTAATAACTTTTGGCCACAATCGTCAGTTTCATCTCTTAATTTCTCAACCGATGGAACAAAACGCTTCTCATAGGAGCATTTTTTAAAACAACAAATTGGGTTCAATCTGCCAACTTAATTAACTGATTACCAAACATGATTATTAATGGTTTGACATGATCAAACAAGCAAATATCTCTCGATCTGCAAAAAAGTAGTTGATTTGGTCAATAAGAACTTTTTTTTAACCCTTTTTTGATTATTTTCAATGTTAGTATCTTTTTTGCTTTTGTTCTAAGATCAAATCTCATGAAATTGATAACACGACAAGGTTGGATCTATTCATAACTACAGACAAAGTGTGGGTATCAGTTAGGACAAGACACAGTTCCACCCTCTTTATTTTGCACTAGAAGTTTTGCTTCCTTTTGGTTTGTCAGATCAATTATTTGTTGGTGGTTCTGGTGGAGGATTTTAAGTCACATTAATGAATAGGGAGCGGAGATCAGGATTGATCTTTGAAGAAAAAGGTTGAGATTCCATTGCTAAGGTCTCAAAAGTGGCATCAGATATTCTGTACCTAAGATCCTGTTCTAATTCTATCTCGATCCAAAAATGACATCATTTTTGTTAAATTTTTAATAATGGGTAGAGTGTAGAGTCCACTAACAAAAATTGGGTTTGGGTCAACCATTGTCCAAATAACTATAACTAGTTGTTTGGATAGTTAACCCTTACCACTTATAAACCCTTAAACATCTTCATGTCTAGGCAATATGAGACACTCTAATACTCCCCCTCAAGTGCAACTGGGGCTGGACATCCAGTTGTCACTTGAAATATACGCAACGGTAACCGGATCGAGCCGCTGAGAATGAACATCCAGACGGACAACCGGGAAATTAATAATCCGGGCCAAACTTGCTCTGATACCATGTTAAATTTTTAATAATAGGCAGAGTGTAGAGTCCACTAACAAGAATTGGGCTTGGGTCAACCATTGTCCAAATAACTAGAACTAGTTGTTTGGATAGTTAACTCTTGCCACTTATAAACCCTTAAACATCTTCATGTCTATGCAATATGAGACACTCTAACAATTTTAGGTATAAACAGATATAAAAACGATGTTATATTTTGCGCGAAACAGGATTTGAATAGAGTAACAGGTACGGAAGATTTGAAACCCTCAAAAATTATCCTCTCCTTGTCGAATGAAACTCTATTGAATATGGTCTAGTTTTGCAGAAACTTTATGTTTCTCATTTCAGGAACAGGAATGTGCATTCATGTAAACTGATAATAGTAATTAGTGCTACTGCCATTTGTTAATAGTTCAGGCTCATTTATTATACTTATAAAGGTAAATTATGATATTATTTACAATAAAAGATTAAAAAGTTTCTCTATAGTTTAATTTATTTAAAAAATCTTTTAATCTTTAAAATTATTTTAAAAGCTTGGTAACTTTCAATTTTATAGAAAAATTTATTATGCGAGATTTCTGTTAAAAATTTAATAACGAAACACATATATCATGTAACAATACAAGTGAATTAATTAAAAATTGTTGATATGAAAACTCAACCTATTTTTAAAATCCGACCCCAATAATTTAAACTTGGTTCCATCATTAAAAAAATTGTGAAATCCATGTATATTGTTCAAGTTGAGTTTAAGAAGGGGGTTGGAGTACCCTCTTTCTGTTAAGATGTTCCAATCTTGTGTCATTTAATCTTGTCTACACATTTGTATAGAGTTTACATAAATGTGTTGATAAGATTTAATAGAACAGAGTAGAAACTAATTAACCGGAACAGAAAATTTGATTTCTTTGAGAAGAGAGTTGAGTCATCATGTTGTCACTTTTTAATTGATCCATGTTGCCATTACATGTCATGTGTTTATTAGTTTTTATCATTAATTTTTTTATAAAAGAAATCTCACAGATGAAATTCTTTAAAAATTAAAATTTTAAAATTAAAATAAATTAATAAATTTATTTTTTAAATGCCTTAACCTATACTTTTTTTAATTGTCCAATTATTTATAACAATTTAAGTCTTAATTGACTGGCTAAGAATCTCATTCTTAAATTCTATAAAAAGATAAGTAAATTAATAATAATAATAATAAGTTGATTTATAATCATATCTATAAACTTATAAACCATAAAATCCCAATTGCTATCCTTTGGTCTAACTATTTTAGCTTTTTTTCCAAGATTAACATCAATTTATATATATTCCTTCAAAATTGCAAATTAGAGCATTAACTTTGTAAGCCCTTTTATGTTTGGGATAATTAATTTAAAAATATTTGGCCTTTTAAAAATTTTTAATTTAGGGTCAATTTTTTAAAATTTTCAATTTAGTAATTAAAATATTTAAATTCGTATAAATCAAGTCAAAAGATTGTTTTTATTGATACATTGTGTCCACAAAATGTGAAATGTTTTGTAAATATCTTTTTTATTAGTTATATCAACAAAAACAATATTTTGATTTGATTTATACAAATTTTGAAAGATTTATTACTAAATTAAAATTTTAAAAAATAAGACTAAATTAATAAACTTCCAAAAAAATAGGCAATTATAATCGTTCTGCCTATTATTCTCACTTGATTTTTTTAAAAAAAAGCAGCAATTTCAGGAGATGAATTTTTATTTATGGGAATCTGTTCCTCCTGTTCTAAATTTTATTCGTCCATTGTAATGAGTATATTAAAAGTGAATGGATGAGGCTTTACGGACAGAAGGAAATGGGATATGAGAACAGTAGATTTTGTTCCTTATGTTTTCCCAGTGGAGGCAATGTAGCTTAGACAACGTCGTACCTCAACAAAATGAATAAAAAGCCTGCAAAGATGGAGAGAGTGATCAAAAAGTAGTGTCCCAACTCCCAACATGTCCTCACACGTTTAATGCTTCTTTGTGCCATTATATACACGATGGGTCTGCAAAGAAGACTTGAGACTAGAGATGTAATTTAAGAGCAATACTTCTAACCCATTATAGCTTTTTGGATGGTCGTGCCTGTCTTTTAGTTGCACACTCAGCTCCCACAAATGGCGGTCGGGAGCTGCAACTTGGATGTTTTTGGATCTCACCAAGCTCTGTAGTTTTCGGAGTCTGTAATAGATGTTACATTATAGTAGATCTAGTCATTTTAATAATAGTTAACTTAAGTTCAATTTTTATTAATAGGCTCTGGTCGGGTCGGTCGTATTGGGCCTGGACTCAGTCTCAACGACCCGAGGGCCGATCGGTCCATTCATCAAGCCCAAGCCTGATCCATATTCTCCATAGTCCATTAGCAGGAGAAAACGTTCCATGCAGAGGTAGGAGTCTACGTGAAAACCTAACCCTAGCGTCCCACGCATATATAAGGTATGATTTCATTGTGATAGGGACATGCACAATCATAACCTAATTTTCTCTGTATTCGGCAACCTCACCTTCACAAAACAACTGACTTGAACGTCGGAGGGGCAAATCGGATCACAACCCCCGACGTGCCTTCTTTGTTTTGCAGGAACTCCACACCGAGATTCTTACGCGGGACAATCGACTTATGGATCCAAACGGTAACGTTCAGTTCGACCAGAATCAGGCAGAACCAGGCTCTATGTTTTACCAATATTAAAAATTCTAATTAGGTGCTAGAGTCAATGAAAATCTTAGCCTACTATTTGCCTCAAAAGGAAGTCCATCATTTAAGCAATTAGAGAAGGATTTGAAGTCTACATAGAGCAAGTGTCCGGCAATATTGTTTATCCCAAGAAAGAACCTATTTGACCTTAATCAGAAGTCCAACCCTGACTAAGATTATTTATGTATCTTTCCAAATTATCTAAATAAAAAGGGACTCAAATGTGAAGGAGAGCGTCGAAAATACTCACAAATGAGTATCTCACATCATAAAAAGAATAACATATAAGTCTAGTGGGTTGCTCCACTTATTGCTAATTAATTTTATGATAGAACCTCACTTAGTTTTATGTATGGTCTATCTTTCCTCCTATTGTAGGCTCATAGACCCATTGAAAATTTAATATAGCATTAGAATAGGTTTGGTCCAGATTATTAATTTTTCGGTTGTTCGCCTGAATGTTCAGTCTTATCAGCTCGATCCGATTACCTCTGCGTTTGCTTCAAATGACAACTGAATGTCCAAGCTCAATTGCGTTTGAGGGAAGATGTTAAAGTATCTCATATTGACTAAATATGAAAATATTAAAAAATTTATAAGTGATACCAACCATTTATCTAAATGACTATTTTTAGTCATTTTGAAAATAATTAATTCAAACTTAATTCTCGTTAATAAACTTTACATTTTACACATATTAAAAATTCTAATAATAAGAATGCCCCGTAAAAACCTACTTTATTGGTACTTGTAGAGTCTAAACATTGCATGGACATGGGGACACTTTTGTTTGTGGGATTGCTTATCTTCCTAGGCAACAAAAGTCCAGATAATATTTAGTACGCACTATGCCAGTGTTGTCTTTTGGACTGTTCTACCCTGTTGTGTCCTAGATCGTGTCGTCATATGAATGGATGAAACTGAACTGACAGTGATGAAGGGGTCTACAACTCGGTTGCTGCTTTTAAGGTTTCAGTTTCCACTTTGATTCTATTGGTAACTTTTACCACCACCACCTGTCGAATGGACATTTCAGGGAAGGTGGAGCTTGTGAAGTAGACTTCGAAAGTGGGAACTCAAAATCGCCACAAACGCACAGTGTTATTCAACAAACTAGTTTTGTTTTGAAAAAAAACAAATTAAAAACAGTATCGAAAGTTTAGGGCCCGTTTGTTTTCATTTTTTTTTGCTGTTTTTAGTTGTGGTTTTTATTAAAAAAGAAACCATCTATTAAATCATG
>JANKOE010000007.1:55089273-55102576 GCA_026284465.1 Erythroxylum citrifolium
ATTAACAATTCCTCAAGTATCAAAAATAACTTAAGCAACGAAAATAAATAGGCAGTAGGTATAACCAGAGAAACAGAAGAAGATGTTGAAGACGCAGAATGGGAGAAGATTATACAGTCGCGTAAAAACTAGTTTTTGTAAAATATAAAAACCTGTTTTAAAAAAACACAAAAACGTCTTTTTTATGTTTTCAAAAAATGTTGCAGTTTTTTATTTTTAACAACAAAAAACGAAAGCAATTTCAACCAAACTAGTTTTTAGGGACTGTTTTATTTTTTATGAAAACAACAACAAAAAACCTAAATATAAAACGAAACCAAACACCTCCTTAATTATTTAGATAAAAGATTTAAAAGATTAAGTTAGTATTAAACTGTTTAAAGATTAAATAAAATTAAAAAATTTAAGATATGAATGAAAGAAATTATCCTTATCAATCAACAAAAAATTTGAAGTGTGATTAAAAAAAATTGTTAAAAAAATTAATTAAATTGTTTTGGTTTATAAAAACTTATTAATTTTTAAAAATGATTAATTAATTAATAAACTAATCAGCTTTTAACAACAATAGCTATTAAAGTAATTTGAACCAGAATGTTCAAAACTGAGACAGAAAATTAGACAGCTCAATATTTTTACAATTGAACCAATCTAATCATTGGAATGGCCCCATTTTAAATTTAGATTTTTTAATTTTAGTTTTCAATGTTTAAAATTTTTTAATTTAATAATTAACTTTTAAAAATTCGTATAATTTAAATTAAATAATATTTTATTAAAATAATCAACAAATAAATATTCACGTAATATTTAGTAAATATATCCCATAAAGTTGTGAGAGAAGGTAATTAAGAAATGCATAAGAGAGATGATTTTTATATCAGAAAACCAATTTAGCTTTATGCCAGGAAAATTCACAACAAAAGCTTTACATCTCCTTAGAAAATTAATAGAATATTATAAGGAAAGACACAGAAATTTGCACATGGTTTTTATTGATTTAGAGAAGATATATGATAGGGCTCCTAAGGAAATCTTATGGAGGTGTTTAGAGGTTAAAGGAGTTCTTATAACATATATAAGGATGATTAGAGATATGTATGAAAGAGCAATGACTAGAGTAAGGACGATAAGAGGAGATGAAGAAAAATTTTCTATTGGTATTGGGTTACACCAAGTCTCCACATTAAGCCCTTTTTTATTCGCAGTGGTAATGGATGAGCTCACCAAGAATATTCTAGACGATATACCTTGGTGTATGTTTTTTGTTGACGATATTGTCTTAGTAGATGAGACAAAAGAGGAGGTCAATATCAAGTTAAAATGTTGGAGAGAAATAGAGTCGAAAGGTTTTAAAGTGAGTAGGACTAAAATTGAAAACTTAAAATATAACTTTTCAGGCCATCATTTGGATACCGATATGAAGGTAAAAATTAGATCAAAAGTTATACCACAAAATGAGTATTTTAAGTACCTAGAGTCTATCATCCAAAACAATGGAGAAATAGGCGACGATATAGTTCATTGTATTAGATCAAGGTGGCTCATATGGAGGAAGGCATCAGAAGTTTTATGTGAAAAGAGGATACCTATCAAGCTTAAAAGTAAATTATATCGCTTAGCAATTAGGTTAACCATGTTATATTGGGTAGAGTATTGGCCCATCAAGTAAATACACAATTGTAAGCTTTTAGTGACGAAGATGAGGATGCTCCGGTGGATGTGTAACTTTACCAAAAGAGATAACGCCAAAAATTTTATTGTGAGAGACAAATTAAAGGTGGTTGGTATCAATGACAAATTGTGAGAGACCCAGTTTCGATGGTTCAGACATGATAAGATAAGACACCCAGACGTTCCAGTGAAAAGATGTGAAGCAATAATACTTGGAGACTTAGGGATTGTAAGAGGTAAAAGGGAAGGCCTAAAATAAACTAGTAAGAAGTGACAAAAAAAATGATATAGCTCTGTTGGATCTTACCAAAGATTTGACCCACAATAGAAAACTCTGGTTAAATAAAATATGGGTAAAAGATCTCTTTTAAAGAGGACAATCGCGTTCTGGTTTAGTCGAAGTTACTACTATATAGGTCTTTTTTATTTATATTTTTATTTTACCTTATGACCTAATTGGCATTACTATTGTACGGGGCTTTTCTGGTATGTATTCTCATCGTGCCTTTTAAGCTTTTACATGTCCATTATGTGCGTTATTTTGGGTTGCCATGCCTACTTTTTCAATGTTATGATTCTTCAATATCTTTATTATTTATTTGTATTTTCGTATTAATGTATTTATGTATTCAGTTATTTTTAATACCTTTTGTATATGTATTTAATTAATTGATTTCTTTATTTTATTTTTGTATTTGTTTGCACATCCATTTATAATTTTATAGTATGCTCATAACACATTGCATACGGGTCTATCAAAAATAACCTCTGCTAAGTAAGAATAAGACTTCATACTATCAGACTTCCTCAAATCCCATGATTTATCAGGACTTTAACTGAATGTTGACAATGATAATGATTGTGAATTTCATAAACCCCGCAATTCATCCGTTAAATGTTTCATAAAAATCATTATTTGTGAATTTCCTCATAATATAACTTATCATTTTCTCATCATAAAATTGTTTATTTTCTCTTTATATTAATTAAAACAATGTTATTATTTTTTCAAAGAAGAGAACATAAACTTTAATGCATTAAAGAGCTTTTTATTCAGATATTTTAATGCTTAATGTGCTTCACAAGAAGCAACTTATTCAACAGATAATAGCTCAACTACAGTGCAAAATTTGGAAGGCATATGATGTATCAGCACGGGTTGGTGTCCAGTAACCATTACTCTTATGTAATCACTGTAGGTCTCTCCCTCCCAGTGAAGTCCTTCAACTTTGATATTGATAATGCCAGATCTACCAAAACCAAGCATATCATAAATAACTTGTTAAAAGATAGGGAAGTAGTCGATTTACGCTACCCAAATTATGATTAGCGTTACCTATCAAGGGTTTAAGGGCTGTTTGAGCATCTGTGTCGTGTTTGGAGACATCCGTTTCGAACTGTTCAATGTACATTCTCACAGTTGCACCACTTGATCCAGTTCCCTGCATTATGTGTACTTTTCAAGTTATATCAGATCCAAAGCATTATGTAGCTATAAATTTCTGAAAGGAATCAGTCGATGGTACGTACAGATAGACGAAATATGATCCGTGATCCATCAGTAAATACAAACCGAATTCCTTGTTTTGATGCTACACTTCCATCCACCTGAGGAGTTGTTTAGCGATAAACATAATGGTCGTTGCTTCAAATTGCAATGGTAAATAAAGTTGTAGCTAATCACAGCTCATACATGAATAAGTTTCGACTTACAGGATCAGTATATGAAAAGTCATCAGCAAGTTGAAGGGCATAACTTCCTGTAACAGAAAATTACATACTGGTCACACATTGTTGGAAAACATCGCGGAAGAAGAAAGAACCAAACTTACCATATTTTTCGCCTGGTTTGCTCTGGGATATCACTTCCCTAAGGTAGTCAATCATTTTATTAGCTCCCTCAGATTCGCATTCCTGAATAACGACTGTATGTTTAAGTAGTTGCATTTACCTCGGAAAATCGATCAATCCGAAAGGTAGGCTTACTAGTAACCGCAATAGTTCGGCACTTACTTCATAGTCGTATCTAGAAAAGAAGTTTCTTCCATATGTTGCCCAATGCTCTTTCACAATATCAGCAACAGATACTAATTTCTCCCCTGGTTTCTTGTTTTTGTTTCTGTAAGCAATTATTGAGAGCCAAGCTAACACAGCCCTGAAATACAGTGAACATTATGAGTCATATTGGACCGTAATAACAAAATGCGGACTTTGTCTATTGCCAAGTTTCAGATGCCATGAGAAGTCTTCTTTTAGAATTTCTAATACCACAAGGTGTTTTTAGAAAAATTTAAAATGACAAGGATATTTTTTTAAAACAAATAAAAACATAAAAAGGGACATATTTTCAAAGGGACAAGCATATATCTGATCAACCCCGCAACTTGATGGCCATAAGGATTTGCAGCACTTCGTTGATGCAATATTGATCTAATAATCCATTAGAGATGTTCAAAATTCCATACTTCATTCATATAACCAGACCTTGTTAGCTGGGATTTAAAGCTATTGCAGAGGTTTTGGCTTTCCACTTCATTCTTCGCAACAAGGACAAACATGAAACATAACATTCTGTTAAAGAGAAAGCTAAGAATATAAGATGTAAATGCATGATAATAGAATGGTATCAGTCTATAGTTTGGAATGGTCTTTACCATTAAAAAAAAAAAAAAGATAGTTACCATATGCCATCCTTCTCTCGAATGTGATCAGAACCAGTTCCAAAACTTTCTTCGCCACAGATTGATAGCTTTCCATCGTCCATGAGATTCGCAAAAAACTTCCATCCAGTGGGGACCTGAAACAGATGAATTAAATTGTTTTGAGGAAAACAAACCTTGTTGGTTCTTTTATCAATAGAAGTAAAGATTATGCTCAAGAAGTGCTTGACCTCAAAAAAGGGAAGAACCAATTTTTCAGCCACACGATCAAGAGCACCGCTTGTCGGCATCGATCGAGCCAACCCCTAAGAGATTCTAAATGTAAGTCATTCAGAAAGTAAAATCAAGAAGAAAAATGGTGGGTCGTTATCTTACCTTAGGCCCACTCTTGAAGTATGGTATTGCTAATTGAGCACTGGCAGCTATAATAGCAACAGAATCTGAAGGAGTAACAAAAAAACGCCTTCCAAGAATCATGTTCCTGTCACCATCTCCTGCAGAGTGACAAAAGAAACCTTCAATTTGACTGCAAATTTCTTAAACGATGAATAAATTTTCAAACATCGAACATAAGCCATCCGCATAATTCCTGCTAAGTTTGCTCCTATTTTAGCTTATGGAAACAAATAACCTAACAAACTTGATAATCCAGACACTGACTTTTGTATTATGTATACCGAAGACATGGAATTAGATTTCACGTACATCTAGAATTGACTCCTCTATACATGGATTTATAATCATTCACGCACTCCAGTACTATTACATCAAATTTTCAAAGTTTCTTGTCTTCAAAAAGTATCTGCTCATTTCATGTGCTCAAAGTAGCAGCAATATACATATGAATATACAACTTAAATCAGACAAAGTCATTCCACACCATCACTTGCAGCTCCAAAATCAGGCCCATTTTCAGCATACATAACATCAACCAATTCCTTGGCGTATCTGGGACAGGACCAGAGAACATTAGTATGTTTTAGAATAATTACAGATAAACTCAGATTAGAAAGGGTATTAGTGGCCCTACGTAAGATTGGGATCTGGATGACCATGGCCAAAATCCTCAAGAGGCATTCCATTTTTTATTGAATCCTACAGAAAAAAAAATCATTAAAATAGATAAGATGATAGAGGAAAAATATTTCATATGATATGTGAACATACCGGTGTGGCTCCCAGCTTGTCCACAAAGATGGGTTTTGCATAAGCACCAGTAACAGCATGCATGGCATCAAATGTAAACCTAAAGGTTAAAATCCATAAGAAAAACTATATTTAAAAAAAAACTTTCAAATTGGCCGAACAGGAATTCAAGACAGTATCTATCATATCACTTAAGGTTTACCCGGATAGTAACCAACACAAAATTCTGAAGGCACTAAGATATTATATGATAGTTTACTGATGAGAAAATAGTTAGGTACAGGACGTTGGTAAATGTTAGAACAATGAAGCTGACAATAAAATGGTTACAAAGCAGGACTAACATAGATGATTAGGAAAAGCTAAGGGGTAATTCGATTGGCCTTAGTCCACTGAAGAGATATCAAGTTGAGTTAGGAAACTCTCACTCTCCCTCTTTCTCTCTTAATGGAGGGGGACTTTGCGGAAGTTTGCTATTTCATTCAGTTGAGGGTATTTGTACCTGAAATCTGACCGTGATAAAAGACTTTTAATCAGCTCAAAGTCAAATACATCCTGCAAGAGAATCCAACGTCATTACTGATATGCAATCTCTGTGAATGAAAACAATGATGCACATGAATATAAACCATGATGCACAATCTATTTTCTAACCTCCATCAGCTCCATATAGTCAGAGACCGGGTCAATTACTTCAACAATGAAGTTTCCATACTTTGTTTCTCCAAGACTAGAAAGGTCAACATCAGGAATATCTGCCATTTTAATCTCAGAAATCTGCAAAACATTCACACTAACTTGAGATTCATGCATGGAAATATTATTACAAAGCTAAAAATCAGATGATGTTATAATATCAGCTGCAGTTCAGCCTAACATGTGAAAGTTGAATGGTTAACCAAAGACGAAAAGCTGGAATCAGTCTCTCAAATATACCAAGTTGACATATTTCGCATACTCGTTCATGTACAAATCCACAAAGATAATACGGTTAAATGATTTAGAAGCATATGGATCCACAAAGAATTGGTGTCTGCTTTGAGGTCGTAAACAGATTTTCATTGGCATACGAAATGAAAATTCAAATATAAGGAATTAATACTTGATAAAGGTAATAATAATAACGGAGAAAATTACTTACAGAAAGAGTGTTTCCATAGATCTTGTCGGTGATGGATTCAGGTGCAGGTTGTCCACTGCTATAATTAAACTGGAAAATTAACACAAATAGCACACAATTATGTAAACAGTATATCTCTTAGTATGTCAAACTTTAACAACATATGCGACTTGACATAGACACAACTCAGAGATTTCCATTCTGACATAGGTCTACAATAAATTTAGGACCTGCTGAAAACTTGAAAATCAACCAAATATACATTGAGAGCTCAAAAGCCTAACTAAAAGCTTCAGGAGAAGAGTAAAGTTGGTGAATTGCATAGCTTTGAAGCATGCTTGCTGCTGCCAAACCCAATTGTTGGAGTCTCATAAAGTAGTAAGAATGGTAAAGACAAGAGAATAGGTTGTGATTGCCTGATGTTTAGCATGAAATTATAGCATATTATGTGCATAAACCCCGTAAACCTCAGATCTCAGCAACAACATGCATTATCTAGACGTGTTAATTAATAAAAATCAATTCACCTTGATACCCCAATCATATTCGGGCCCTCCAGGATTATGGCTTGCACTCATTATGAATCCACCATTGGCCTATCAATATACATAAATATTTTTCTCAGTAATCAGAAAAAGGAAAGAACTCAGGAAACTATTAACTTAAATTTCAAAACTTTTGCTTGCAGATTAAGAAGCCTGCTCTTGCCTTCCTCTTTCGAATTACAGCAGAAACTGCTGGGGTGGACAAAATACCTTCCCTGCAATCATAGGTTGTTAATGGTCAAGCTTATACCCAGATAACCAGAAATTGCTCTTCGTAATTCAAACTGAAGACGGGTACAAAATCAGAATTTCAGCTCCCAGAACTTAGGGAAATTGATGCATCAAAATTTGAAGTTAGTCAACTACATCACTCTATAACCCACTCTCTCGGGGAGAAGGAACCCAACTTTATGAATAATAGCAATAAGCAACCAAGCTCAGATGAATGTTGGATAAAAAGTATCAAAGCCAATAAATGCCACATCATGAAATTTTTCACAAGAAAAGGTCATGCAAAGGAAAGCAAATTCGCCATCCACTCAACACTAAACAATTTCAATGAAAACTAGCACATGAAATTTTTGACATGCCTCAAACCCCGTTGCAAAATTCAGCCTTTCGGCCCTCGTCATCTCATCTTTCTCTACCTTTTTCATCCAAAATTGGAATAAAAAGTTATGGCAATACTTACTTGCCAACAAGGATTTTGCTAACACCGTTTCCGGCAGCAATTTTGATGATAACCTACATTTTCAACCCGAAAAACTGTTGTGACAGGCAGATGAACCCCAATAACCAAGCATGAGCAACGCAATATAAATTTAACTAGAAAATGACCTGTGCAGCCTCTCGATTGAAGTAACGACCATCCCCTCCTAAAACCAACAATCCATTCTTGTAATCCTCAGGAGGCAATGAATTAAACAGAGCCTACACATATAAAGATTCAAAATTTGACAAAGTTCTGCGTGTCCCATACAATAAATCATAAATTTTCCACCACGAAACATGTATAAGGATCAAACCTGGATCCAATTAGCAAGATAATTGTCTTGCATGAAAACTTTAACCTGGAAAACACAATCTTCCGAGAATAAGCACATTCCCAGGAAACTGAAGCAATAATCAATCGAAGAAAGAGAAAATTCGAAAAGACACAGAAATAAAGCTACAAACAAATAAAAGCTACCTTCTTTCTGAGCCCACTTGTCCCAGTCTTTTGACCCTCGATTGGTTTCGTTGGAACCGAATTAATCTGCAACACACAACAATCAAATCCCCGTTACTTTAAATAAACGTAGATACAAGAAAGTGTAATAGGGAGGTTGGAAAGATTATACCTTGATGCCTTCTGGTTCAGCAATGGCAGTGGAAGAGGAAGCTCTGATAGACCCAAATGGTGACTGTAAACGGGACAAGGAAGTTTTCGAAACAGAGAGTTTAGCAAAGACGGAAGGAGAAAAAGAAAGGGCAGAGAAAGAAGAGAGATGAGAAGAAAGAACACTGCCATTGGCATTAGATTGCTTGAGCGTGAAAAGGGTAGAGCTGTAGACGTTCTCTAGTCTATAATAACAAGAAGAGAACGCCATCTTCACTGCTCAATGGCTTTTGATCGCCAACAGCTATTTCTAGCTCTCACCGCTAACGTGTCTAGGAGTAAGCGAGTATTCGATCAGCATAACATGTGATGATTAGAGTTAAAAACTATTGATTTGAGGAAATCTAATGAGTGCCACAACCCACCAGTGCGTCCAAAGTCTTATCTTCACTTAGTAGTGACTTGCCACCACTTTATGCTTTCCAATCTCTTCTTCACACGATATTTTTATGCTTCCATTAAACAATTTCATTATAAGAACTAGTAAATTTCCATTTAGATCACCACTACCTAGATTATAGTACACCTTGATCCAAATGATTGGTTTAGTTAGTTTAATCACTCAAATCTTGATAAATTTTTCATTTATTTTATTTTAATAATTCTTATTTTTAAAAAAATATATAAATTTATTAATTAATCAGTTCATCATCATCACACCCAGTCTGAAGTTCTGCAATAAAGCAGACTTTAAGAAGATCTGATAGTACACAGCCTTACTCCTATATAGTAGAGAGGTTATTTCTGATAGATCTACGTGTAGATGTGATAATAAAAGAGTGATGCAGGTTAAAGAGTAAATAAGTAAATTAATTAATCAGTTAATTTTTATAAACTAATTGATTTTTATAAATAAAAAAAATTTAAATAAGATTCTTTTTCTTTAATTAAATTTCAACTCCTTCTTCTTGTTTAATCTCTTTTTAAATTCTTTATTTTTATTCCATATCTATTGTCTACTGATTTTATAATGATATATTATTATTTTAACCTTTAAATCTTAAATTGATTTAATTTCTAATCTAATTTTAAAAATATTGGCTTCAAGTACGCGATAGATTCTAATTAAATGCAATAATGGGTTGTGATTAAAGTTCATGAAAAAAGCATTGTATTGTGTCATTTAATTAACAGAAGATTGAATGTATGACTTACATTTTAATATTTTATAAAATATTTCTCATTTTACTAAAACAATACTTATTGTATTTTAAATAATGTGTAAAAATAATTAAAAAATGTAGACATTTTATAAAACTGCGAGATGTAAATTGTATGTTTAATCAATGTTGGAAGAAAATATTTTAATGTTTAGTAAGTCTAAATTGATTAGCTATGTTAATATTTAAATTAAATTGATGAGTTTAATTATTAAAAATTAAAAATTATAATTTTATTATATTTTAAAATATTATTAATTTTATTTTAAAATATTAAAAAACAATATAATTGTGAGCTAAAGACTTTTTAAATTAATGATTTTGATGATAATAATCAATAATATTTAGTTACAAAATTCAAATTTATTCGAATTTCTTATTTATTCAAAAAGATAATGATGTTAAAAGAAATTACATATTTTAGTTGTTTGTTTAAAATAAAAGGATAAACTGTTTTCTATTTTGCAGGAATTGTTTTAACAAACTTATTTGATTATTTAGATATGGGCCCACAAAATCTGAAACTCCTATCATTTATGTACAAGAGAAAAATCATGTTATTTACTCTACTCATCAGTTCTGAGATGCAGTTAAATATTTATTAAATGTTTGGATTTTTGAAGATATTGTTAAAGTTAATATTGAAGGTATTTTTTAAAAAAGGGACTCAAGGCAGATTCAGTTAGATAATGATATAATTAAGCAATAACTATTTGAAGAGAACGCCTATTTAAAGAAAAACTACTGCATTCACAAAATACGCAAGATTTCCTAAAATCCATCAGTAGCATCAATACTCTTGAAAGCCATATCCATATTAAATCCTTTGTATCTTAGAAAGGGAAAATACTCTATTAAGAGAGACTATTATTCTTTGAAGCTCACATTGAGCTAATTTTATTTTCATTTCTTGAGAGTTTATAGAGGCTAGCTAAATTCTACTAGCGTAAAGGGTTAAAGAATCTTGAAAATTATGTACTTGTGAGCTTGGATAGGCTCATAAAATCACTACTTGGAGATTTATTAGTGAAATACTTAAGTTGGATACTTGGGGACTGGACTTAGGTTTTGTTATAAGTCGATCCAATATAAATTGGTTATGTCGTTCTATCTTTCCTTAACTTTAATTTTTTTCATTTTAATTACTATTTTTTCATTTACACGAGGCTCTTTTCATTTTAGTAGGCTCCTTATATTTTTAAAATTTAACAGTTTCCTACCGTTTTAACAGGCTCTTATCGTTTTATACGATTTGATAGTAACTTGCAAAAAATTTTAAGTCACACACAATTCACCCCTCTCTTGCGTGTGTTTGCTTTATCATTTGGTATCAAAGCCTTGGTTTCACATTTGTTGTCTTATAGCATGTGATAGACCATGGCAAACAATATGAGAAGTCTTAAAAGACAGTCTGTTACAAATCCTTCTTATTTTAATAGAAACAACTATTCATATTGGAAGGAAAGAATGACAATTTATCTTCAATGCATAAATATTGAAGTCTGGCAAGCTATCAAATTGGGAGATACAGTCCCTGCTATTGATAACGTAGAATTATGGACTAATGTGGATAGAAGAAATGCAAAACTGAATGGTAAAGCAAGACATCGTTTGATTTGTGCACTCTCTCTACAGAGTATGAAAAGATTTTCTACTGTTCTACAGCAAAGGAAATGTGGAACAAAATTCAGGGTACCTTTGAAGGAACAAATGAGGTAAAAAAACATAGGATAAGTCTCTAAGTACATCAATACGAAACTATTTGAATGAAACAGGGAGAGACTGTATATGAATTCTTTGGACGATTCAATAACATCATCACATCTTTAAAGAACTTGGGAAAGATATATCTTAATGATGATCTCGTAACAAAAATCTTAAGATCACTGTCAAAGGAATGGAGGCCCAAAGTGACTGCTATAAAAACTACAAAGGATTTAGACACTATTTCACTAGACCGGCTAAGAAAAAATTTGATGATTCATGAGACAAAACTTAAACAAGATGAAGGATCCTCCTATAGAAGATGAATGACTCTAAAAGCAGCCAATGAATCAATTCCATCAAATGGTGATGAAAGTGACACTAAGTTGCAAATAGATGGAGATGATGAATTCAATTTTATGGTCAGAGAGTATGCACGTTTCTACAAAAAAAAGTTGACAAAGAAAAAAGAAAGAAGTAAGAAAATTGGAAACAACAGGTTCATATCAAAAGGCAGCAACAACAGTAACAGTAAACAAAATAATCAAATCATATGTTATCACTACAAGAAGCCTGGACACACTAGACCAAAATGTTCCCTTCTTCAAAAGGACAAAACAAAAAATAAAAAACCCAAAAGGCAAGCTATAATTGTAGCTTGGTCTGATGAAGATTTTGAAAACTTTGATGAATAAAAATTTGAAGAAGTAAGCAATGTTTGCCTTATGGCTGATTCAGGTGAAGACGAGGTATATTAGTCTGACTCTGATATTGATTTTAATGAATTACGAGATGCATATCATAAATCGTATGCTCAATATAAAAAGTTAATTGTACAGTATTTTAAAGAGGTTGAAAAGTCTGAAAACAATGATGCATCTTTAAAGAATAAAATCAAATCATTAGAATTAGTGAATAAGAGCCTGTTGTCTAAGAATATGTCTCTTGAAAGTGATTAAAAGCAAAAAGTTTCTGAAAAAGATCTTTTGGAAGAAAAAGTGATTAATTTAGAAAATGCATTGCTTGAAAATGATTATAAAAAAATAAAATAATTAGAAGAAAAGATTGTTGTACTAGAATTTGAAAGGCAGAATTTTCATGAAAAATCATATCTTTAGAAAAAGGATTTAGCAAATTTTGTTGATGGAAAGAATAATCTTAATGCATTGTTTGATAATGGTAAAGGTGTCTTTGACAAGGCAGGAATAGGATATAATGAAGATAACAATGTTAAGTTGTACCAAATTTTCTTTGTTAAATCTAGCAGTAGCTATAGTTAAAATTGCAAGAGCTTAAAATATGCCAAAAGTGATAGTAACTTTCATTCATATGTTTTATGCTTTTACTATGGTAAACATGAACATATTAATCATTCTTGTAACAATAGTAGAATGAAGAAATTATCTGAAATGTATGTCTGGAGACCGAAAGGTTAGACTACTAACCTGAAAGGACCTAAAAAAGTTTGGGTACCTAAATTAAGATAATATATTCTGCAGATATACTTCAGAACAATTATAAGAGAAAATCAATGGATAGTTGATAGTAGTTGTTCAAGACACATGACAGGTGAAATATCATATTTCTGCTTTATTGAAAGCAAAGATGGAGATAATGTTATCTTTATTGACAAAAACAAGGAAAAGGTAACAATAATTGATAAAATTGGTGCTTCTAATTCTACATCTATAGATGATGTTCTCTATGTTGATGGTTTGAAATATAAACTACTGAGTGTAAGTCAATTATGTGATAAGGGATATAAAGTTACTTTCTATGCATCTCATTGTGAAATAATTGATAATAACGATAACATTGTGTTTGTTGGTCCTAGATATCATGTAACACCCAAATACCCCCTGGGAGGATACATGGATGCCACCCAAGACAGAACAAACAATCACACTGATATTTAT
>JANKOE010000007.1:55102676-55115951 GCA_026284465.1 Erythroxylum citrifolium
AAAATGTATATAATTAGCAACCATTTTACTATGGTTGCTGAGAATTTGGTTGCTGAAACCAAATTTTCTTGTAGTGTCTTGTTGGCTACAGTGACGCAAACTGGGTTGTGTATAATGATACAAGAAGATCAACTACAGGTTTCTACGTATATGTAGGTCGAAACATGGTTTCCCGGACATCAAAGAAGCAACACACCATTTCTAGGAGTTCGGTATAGGTAGAATATCCGGCATTTGCAGCCTTGGTTGCGGAAATTTGTTGGCTCAAATCTATCCTATGTGATTTGCATATTTATGATGATCAACCAGTTCCAGTTTATTGTGATAATCTCTCGACTACATATTTGGCAGCCAATCCTATTAATCATACTCGGAAGTAAGCATATCGAAGTTGATTTGCATTTTGTCCAAGAGAGAGTGCATTGGGTTGATATTCTCGTCCAACATATACCAAGCACGAAGCAGCCGACAGATATACTCACCAAGGCCTATGGGGAGCATCTCATTGTAAGCTACGAACCAATCTTGGTGTAGTTTTCCCAAATCCTACACTAAATTGAGGGGCAAATCCTACACCAGATTGAGGGTGGATGATAGATAGATATAGTTAAGATAAGCATTAGATAGATACGGTTAAGATAAGCACGTCTATATTATGACTCTTTGTTTCCATCCTTGTAACTGATGTAATTATCATTTGTCACTGTCAATTATATATACGGGATTAAACCATCTGAGGAAATCAATTAATTCCCTCAATTTTCATGATGATGCTGAGGAACCAAAATGTGACGTCTATTGAGAAACACAGCAGGTCGACACGGACACGCTGCATTCTTTTCTTGGTACATTCAAATTAGATCAACTACAGGTGCCGACCAATATTTTACACTTGTATCATCACCAGTTCAGCATTCTTGAACTATTAAGTGCAGAGAATGTAAAAAATTCCTGATCCGACATGGTACTAATCAACTGTTCGATGAAATGTTTGGAGCAGGATTAGAACCCACTGCTTAACTTTACATTGATGCATTACTTGCTGCATATTGTTATAAATATTTGATTGACATGCTTTCATCTTAGGTTATCATTTGTTTTCTTTTGATTATTGTAAAGGTTTTATTTTAGTTTTTTATTTTTAGTAAATTTATTGTAAAGGTTATCATTGTTTCATGCAAGTAAATATCACGGAAAATATTAATTTTTTATTGGATTATTTTAGATGTTAAAATTCTAGCACGTTGAAGACATGGGAAATTTAATAATATAAGCTCTTAGTGACGTAGGCAATGTGATGGTATCGGTGTGGTGCCGTGTCACCAACAAACAGCTCATGACACCCTAAAGAAAAGCATCTGAATTTGGAAGGTGATGGATCTTCATTTTCGGTAGTTGAGAATGCTTTGTATTATCTACAGATAAAGTTGAGATTGCAAGCCCTTTTTGGCACCTACTGCTGCATGTCACCAAGTCGCAGGACTATAAACTGGTTGATTCATTCAAAATTAGATAAGAATGAATAAATCGTTATCAAGAACCACGTAATACACGATGAATATTGATTCAAACTTGGTTTCCTCGACATCAAAGAAACAGCACACCATTTCCAGGAGTTCGGAGGAGGCAGAATATCGAGCACTTGCAACCTTGGTTGCGAAAATTTGTTGGCTCAGATGTATCCTAGCTACATGAGTTGCATATTCATGATGAATTGATGATCAACCAATTCCAGTTTATTGTGATAATCTCTCGGCTACATATTTGGCGGCTAATCCTATTAATCATGCTCGAACCAAGCATATCGAAGTTGATTTGCATTTTGTCCGAGAGAGAGTGCAGTGAGGTGATATTCTCGTCCAATATATATACCAAGCACGGAGAAGCCTGCAAATATACTCACCAAGGTCTTGTTAGGAGCATCTCATTGTAAGCTACGAACCAATCTTAGTGTAATTTTCCCAAATCCTACACCAGACTGAGGCGCAAATCCTACACCAGATTGAGGGGAGATCATAGATACATACAATTAAGATAAGCAATAGATAGATACGGTTAAGATAAGCATGTGTATATTATTAGGACTCTTTGTATCTATCCTTGTAACTGATTTAATTATCCATTATCACTGTCAATTATATACACGGGATTAAACCAGAGGAAATCAATTAATTCCCTCCGTTTTCATAACGATGCTGAGGTACCAAATGTTCGCTAAGGCTTTTTAATCGCTCGAGGCTTTTTAAATTAATGATTTTGATGATAACAATCAATAATATTTCGTTACAAAATTCAAATTTATTTAAATTATCTTATTTATTCAAAAAGATAATGATGTTAAAAGGGATTATCTATTTTAGTTATCTGTTTAAAATACATGGATAAATGTTTCCTATTTTGTAGGAATTATTTTAACAAACTTATTTGATTATTTAGATACAATCCCACAAAATCTGGGATAGATAAGCTTCTATCATTTTTGTATAAAAGAAGGATCCTAGTATTCAACAGTAGCCTTTGAGATATAATCAAATATTTATTCAAATGTTTGGATTTTTGAAGATACCGCCAAATATGATATTGAAGATTTTTTTAAAGGGATTCAAGGCAGATTCACTTAGTTAAATAACTAAGCAATGGTTAGTTAAAGAGAACGCCTATTTAAAGAAGAGCTATTGCTTTCACAAAGCACACAAGATTTCCTGAAATTTATCAGTAGCATCATTACTCTTGATAGTCATATTCATATAAAATCCTCTGTGCCTTAGAAAAGGAAAATACTTTATTGAGAGACATTGTTATTCTTTGAAGCTCACATTAAGCAAATTCTATTTTCATTTCTTGAGAGCTTGTAAAGGCTGGTTGAATACTATTAGTGTGGAAGGTTGAAGAACCTTAAAAAATATGAACTTGTGAGCTTGAAGAGGCTCGTCAAATCACTACTTGGAGATTTACTAGTGAAATACTCAAGTTGGATATTTAGGGATTGGATATAGGCTTTGTTATAAGCCAAATAAGTATAAATTGGCTATGTCGTTCTTTCTCTTTCTTTAACTTTTAAATTTTTGCATTTCGTTACAGTTGTTTTTATTTGTAAGAGGCTCCTTTCTTTTAAAGCTTCACAGGCTCCTTTCATTTTAATAAGCTCCTTCTGTTTTTTAAACTTTAACAAATTCCATCCATTTTAACATGCTCCTATTGCTTATACGAATTAAAAGTAACTTGTAAAAATTTTCAAGTCATACATAATTCACCTCCCTCTTCCGTGTGTTTGCTTTATCATTTAGTATCAAAGCCTTGTTTTCACTTTTAGTGTCTTATAGCACGTGCTAGATCATGGAAAACAACATGAGAAGTCACGAAGGACAGTCTGTTACAAAGCATTCTTATTTTAATGGAAATAATTATTCATATTAGAAAGAAAGAATCAGAATTTATCTTCAATATATAGATATTGAAGTCTGGCAAGGTATCAAAATGGGAGATACAATTCTTACTATTGATAACGTAGAATTATGGACTGATGCTGATAAAAGAAATGAACAACTGAATGCTAAAGCAAGACGTCATCTTATTTGTGCACTCTCTCCATAAGAGTATAAAAAGATTTCCTATTGTTCTACAACAAAAGAAATTTAATGATTTATGAGACAGAGCTTAAACCAGATGAAGGATCCTCTTACACAAGAGGAATGGCTCTAGAAGCAGCTAATAAATCAATTCCATCAAATGGTGATAAAAGCGACATCGAGTTGAAAATAGATGGAGATGATGAATTCAATTTTATGGTCACAAAGTATATATGTTTCTACAAAAAGAAGCCGGCAAAGAAAAGAAAAAAAAAGAAAATTAGAAATAGCAGGCTCCTGTCAAAAGGCAGCAATAAGAGTAGCAATTCACAAAATAATCAAATCATATGCTATCACCGCAAGAAGCTTGGACACACTAAACTAGAATGTCCCCTTCTTCAAATGGAAAAAACAGAGAATAGAAAACCTAGAAATCAAGCAATGACTACAGTTTGGTCTGAAGAATATTTTGAAAACTTTGATGAAGAAGAATCTGAGGAAGTAAGCAATGTTTATCTTATGGCTGATTTAGGTGAAGACGAGGTATATTGTTCTAACTTTGATATTGATTTTGATGAACTACGAGATGCATATCATGAATTGTATGCTCAGTATAAAAAGTTAATTGTGCAATATTTTAAAGAGGATGAGAAGTCTAAAAGCAGATGCATTAGAGTAGTGAATAAGATTAAATCATTAGAGTAGTGAATAAGAACCTTTTACCCAAAAATGTGTCTCTTGAAAATGAGTATAAGAAAAAAAGTATCTAAAAAGGAATTTTTTGAAGAAAAAGTAACTCAGTTAGAAAATGTTTTGCTTGAGAAAGATGATAGAAATTCTTACAAAGTTAAACAATTAGAAGAAAAGTTTGCTAGAAAGATCTTATCTTTAGAAAAGGATTTAGCAAATTTTGTTAATGGAAAGAATAATCTTAATGCATTGCTTGGTAATGTTAAAGGCATCTTTGATAAGGCTAAAATAGGATATAATGAAGATAACAATGTTAAGTTGTACAAGAATTTCTTTGTTAAATCTAGCAATGGCTATAGTCATAATAGCAGGAGCTTGAAGTATGGAAAAAAGGATAGTAACCTTCATTCCTCTATTTTGTGTTTTTACTATGACAGACATGGACATATTAGTCATTCTTGTAATATCATAGATTGGAAAAATTATTTGAAATATATGTTTGGAGACCGAAGGGTCAGACTGCTAACCTAAAAGACGCAGAAAAGATTAGGTACCTAAGTTAAGATAATATATTATGCAGATATGCTTTAGAATAGTTACAAAAGAAAATCAATGGATAGTTGACAGTGACTGCTCAAGACATATGACTTGTGAAATATAGATATATTGAAAGCAAAGATGGAGGTAATGTTGTCTTTATCGACAAAAACAAGAAAAAGGTCACAGGAATTAATAAAATTGGGGCTTCTAATTCAAATTCTATAGATGATGTTCTCTATGTTGATGGTTTCAAACATAACTTATTGAGTCTAAGTCAATTATGTGATAAGGGATATAGAATCACTTTCTATGCATCTCATTGTGAAATAATTGATAACAACGATAACATTGTGTTTGTTGGTCCTATAAATCAATATATAGTGCTCAATTAGAAGACATGTCTTTTAAAAAAGCTAATTATTTCATGTATTTAGATAATGACTTATTAATCTGAAATAGAAGATTTGGACATGCTAGCATGAGCATTCTATCAAAATTGTCCAAGAATGATTTAGTGAGAGGATTACCAAATTTAAAATTTGAAAATAATCAGGTTTGTGAAGCTTGCTTGAAAGGAAAACAAGTTAGAAGTAGCTTTCCACCCAAGAATGTTGTATCTACCAACCAACCACTTGAGCTTATTCATGTGGATTTATTTGGTCTTATTAGAACTCAAACCTTTGGTGGTAAACACTATGGTTTTGTTATTATAGATGATTATTCTAGATTTACATGGGTTTATTTTCTAGCAAATAAGGATGATGCTTTTGAAGTTTTTAAGAAGTTTTGCATAAAAATTTAAATTGAAAAAGGGTATTGCATTACTTCAATTTGAAGTGATCATGGAGTAGAATTTGATAACAAAAAATTTGAAGATTTTTGTAATGACAATGGCATAACTCATAATTTCTCATATCCAAGCAGTCCACAGTAAAATGGTGTTGTTGAAAGAAAGAACAGGACTCCTGCTGATATGGTCAGGACCATGTTATGTGAGAGTGGTTTACCTCATGGATATTAGGCAGAAGCTGTGTCCATTCCCTATTACATTTTGAACAAATGTCTTATAAGGCCTATTCTTTAAAAGACCCCCTACGAGTTGTGGAAAGGAAGAAAACTGAATGTTTCATACTTTTGGGCTTTTGGTTACAAGTGTTTTGTTTTAAACAATGGTAACAACAATCTTGCAAATTTTGATGAAAGATCTGATGAAGCTATTTTTCTGAGATACAGTACTATGAGCAAAGGTTTTAAAGTTTCTAACAAAAGAACCAAGAGGATAGAAGAATCAATACATGTAGTATTTAATGAAGCATTACACCTAACAATAACTGCTGATTCAGATGATGAAAAGCGTACCTTGGTTCCTAAAAATACGCCACAAACTGCATCTGTAGTACCTTTGGAATCACCAAATCAAGAGGGTCCTTCTAAAGCTAGGAAAAAAAATGTTTCTTCTTCAAGTACACCTCAATAGGAATCTATTCAACAATGGACAGTAGATATTCATAGTAGAAGGACAATAAGAGAATGAAGAGGTCTTAATACATGTTAGTAGATTCTAGGAGACCCTTTTGAAAGTCTAAGAACCAGATCATCTTTCAAAAACAATTATGTTTCCTCCATTTGACAATTAGAACCAAAGACTGTAGAAGAGGCACTTGCTAATAAAAGCTAGATTATAGCCATGAAAGATGAACTTACCAGTTCGATAAGAACCACGTTTGGAATTTAGTTCCTTATCTACAAAACAAGTCAGTCAGTGGAACTCGTTGGGTTTTTTGAAACAAACTCGATCAAAACGATAAGTGTAATGCCTCAAGTTATACCCTAGTTGAAATGTTACATGTCTATGAAAGTAAAAGTGATAGGTGTTGAAATTGTGATATGATTGTGAATTGCATATGTCTTGAATCTATGGTCCATCAAACCATAATTATTAACTTCGTATTAGTTGATATCATTAGAAAATTGAGGTATTAAAATGTACATTTGGACTAGGAAAATTATCAAGTGGCAAGCCAAGTTGGCACATGGAAAATTAAAATGACTAAGCCTACGAGTTAGTGTCATTTGGCAATATTGATTAAGGGATAAGTGGCCTAATTGAAATGTGGCATTTGGCAACATTCATTAAGTGAAAAATGGCTTAATGGAAGTGTGACAATTGGTAGCTTAAATGCAGGACATATGTGATACATGCAAAGAAGACATATGCCTTGTGTTGAGAGTGGCATTTAGCAACATATTTGTTAAACCATTGTGGGGAAATTTCTGTACCCTTTAGTCATGCCTTACTCTTCACCGAAACTCTTTCTCCCTCTCAACTTATGGATTTTTTTTGATCATCTTCACTTGACACCTTTGTAGGTTACTATATCAAGAAGTAGGTCCTGCTATTTCTGTGGTATTGCCTTGTTGGTATTGAAAATTTCACCTTGATCTTAGATGTGTGCTAATTGCTTGGAAGGGCTGGATTAGTTGGTTCTTTGACGTTAAGAAGGTAAGGGAATTCTAAACTTTATAGCATGTTGTGTTATGAATTATGTGATGTTTGAAATGGATAGAATTTGTATTGTATAGATGATGAATTGAGGTCTAGAACATGATAGTTGTTTGATAGCTTTTGCTTTGAATTTTTATGCATGAAGGATCTGTTAGAGAAGTTCTCTAAAGGCAATCACCTTTAGCACTTATTGTACAAATTATTTTATGATTAATAAAGGTATTTTTTCATTATTTCATTATTTCAATGTTCATATGTTTATGGATTTGATGTTGATCTTAAATTGATTTAATGAAGTCCTTGATACAAAACATATCATGGAGGAAATCATGATGAGATCATGATAATGAGATTCCTATCATGTGTAATTATGCTAGTATCTAAACTTTCCCTAGTCATAGGATTAATGAGATAGGATATTATTAATCCGGATAGACTAGTGCATGTTATTCTTCTTGATAAAATCAAATAGTTGATCTTATAAGCTGTAGACATGAGTTGTTTAGTGGGAGTTATCATGTGGATGCTTACTAAAGGTAGTAAGTACATTAGATTGACCTACTATGAGACAATCATATGGAAATTCTATTCCTATGTCAATGATAGTCTCATCATAGTAATAGTGCAAATATCCTTTGACTTAAGGTGCTCAAAGATATCTCAGATACTTATCTTGTGCTTCGACTCCATTCATTGGTGCCTTTCAGGGGTTAGTCATATAGTTGTGATTAGATACAACTTGAGGTATTCAGAGGTAATTGAGTAGCCAATAAAAGATTCACCACTCCTGATATAAGGAGATGATACCCACGACCTCTTGTCGGGGTCATTACTAGAGAGTCTCTAGCTAGAGCAGATATATGTCATAAAGAGAGTCTTCAATGATACACAGAGTAATGAGATCCTCAGAGTAAAATCTAAAAACACTTGGAATACATGTGATATAGTCAGTCTAGTGGGAGTTGACACTTTGACTATACTCTGAACTAAGTGGGGTATAAATGGTGAAAGAACTAATTGCATGGCAACATTACGTATAGAAGGGTTTGTAGTCAAACCATTGATTTTTCGGTTAATTTGGGATCATGACGTGTTGCTAGATACTTGACTTACTTGAATTAAGTATTAATTCAAGTGGCCAACATAACTGGGAACCTAATGGGTCACACACATAGGAGATATGAAGGATGAGTAAAATGATCATGAATGGTGATTTAAGATATGAGAGAGTGTTTCGGGATTGTATCACGATGTGATCGTGGTAGAAAAACGTTGCATGGAATAGATTAGAAACAAGTGTTGTTGGCTCCCATTAATGCATGTTATTCATGATCATTAACTTCCCATAACTTCCATTGATGATTACTATTCATGGTTATTAACTTTCCATAACTTCCATTAATGCATGATACTCGTGACCATTAACTTCCCATAACTTTCCACTAGTGATGAAGTTATGAAAGGCCAAACGGTGTAGAAAATTGAGATGATTTTCGTGCATCTTATGTATGACATAAGAAGAGAAAAAGAAAGGTTCTTTTTCTTACATGCACACTTTTTCTCTCTGACTATCTCAAGAGTTCTTGCCTTTACTAACACAGAAAAAGAATTCAAGTCATCTCCTAGTGAGGTTTCATCCTTCTATCTTTGTGTGGACTTTCATTAGAGACGGTCTACCTTGATCGTTGTGGTTTATGATAACCCAATGCAGAGAAGAAAGAATGAAGGATATCATCAGAAAGGTATGTAAACATCTTACATTTCATGTTTTTGTTTCTTTATATCTATATGCATGAGTAGATCTGGTTTTTGAGGTTTCATTTTATTTCCGCTACATATATTTGATATATATTATGTATGAGATGTATGATTGGAACCTAACAGGATCGTGAATTGTTAGCTGCCTAATGAATTATTTTAAATTGGAATTGGATGTGAATTTGATGAGGCACTGAAGCATAATTAAGGTATAATTGAGGTATGATAATTGGATTGTTATAAGGGTCTTTGGAAGTTGGAATGAAGGAGTTTAAACATGGAAAATCGTAGGAAATAAGTAGTCCATGATTGTGGCACTCATCACATGTTCATGGGCAGATGCATTAGCTTTTTTCATGATCGTGGGAAGGTACTTTATGATCGTGGGCAAGGTTTTGACATGGAATTTCTGTTTTGTGCAATTGTTAAACCACAAAAGACACTTAATAATGGTTTAATTGAACTTAATTAAGGTTGAAAATGAACCTAGATGATGTTAGATTAATTAAGTAATAGTTAATTTAGTTAAGGATTGTTAATTGAGGTAATTACTTACGGAATGTGTGGGTAACAAATAATGTGTCTAATGTTGAAATGTATGGTTTGTTTAAGGATGAATGTGTCCTTATGAATACAAATATGTTTCAAAGGGTTAATATAATGTAAATTGAATATGATTATTTATAAAGTGGAAATTTGTGTGACTACTTTTAATGTGTAAGCACATAATGCATTTAATGGTGCATTATTACAAATGTTTATGCTCATAAGGTAAGCTTGTTTGGATGTACATGTATATGTTCAATTTGAGAAAAATGGAATAAAGACATATGTTATGCACTACATCTTTTACATGTAATTATGAAACCTGAAATGGTTTGTTTTAAAACTGCTAAGTCCTAGTTATGGGTAAATAGGCATGCCTAGAAGGATCTGCAACTGCTAGACACTAAGGTGTCTTCTATGACCAGACACTTTAATGTCTTTTGTACCAGACGATGTCTTCTAATTTTAGATACTTTTGTGTCTTCTATTTCAGAGACTTAAGTCTCTTCTATTTCTGAGGCACCAAACATAGGTATCTTCTATATTGATCCCGTTACCCATTTCTATAAAAAGGATTAACATGCTAACTTGTTTTGTATTTTGATACATGTTCAGTTTTCATATAAACAAGTTCTGATCTGATACAAAATAAGCTCTGATTTGATAGAAAACATATTCTGATCTGATACAAGTCATATTTTTTATATGAAAAGATTAAATCCTGTTCTGATATTCAGTTCTAATACTTGTACATTCTGGTATGATATTTATGAGTTTCGTTTTGATGCAAGAATGTTCTGTATTGATGAACCATATTCTATTATGAGACATAATGTTTGGAATACTCTTTAATATGAACAATTAAAGATTGTTGTGATATGATCTGAATCTGTATATATGAATGTTAGACGACTGTTAAAAATAGTTACCACTATGCATTATGTTTAGTTATTCCCCACTAAGCTTTATGCTTAGTACAGTGGTTTTGCCTTTGTGTAAGTTCTGATAAGAAGATTTAAAGACTGGGACAAAGACAACCATAGTGGCTAAGAAGAATGTGTTCTGTTTTGGAAGTTGTTTTGTTTGAGTCTTTGTTTGTGTTTAAGTTTGAGTTGTATTTCAATGTAATAAGACATTTTGTATATTTGTGGATACGGTTTGTAATATCCTATAAATGATTTGTAATATCTTTATACAAGTTGGCTTTTGAAATTATGGCATGTATTCGGATAAGTACAATATGTTTGATATATTCCATTTAAAAACAACATTTAATGGGAAGTAATGATGTTGCTTAAGTTTATGAGAATGCTTTAGTATGGTTGATATGTTTTAGTTTTTTTTTGTGTGGAATTTACATATTCTCTTAGGGGGTATGTGTGTTGGACCCCAAACTTTTCTTGGAAGTTAGAACTATTGTATGTGAAATATTAGAAGTTAAAAGCTGAAAAATGAAAATGTTCATTGAGCATGCTCTGGTGTTTTAGCCATAACTTGATCTCTAGTTATCCAAATGAGATTATTTTTGAATTAGATTAAACTAGAGAGATAGGGCTACAAATTGTTTGATGAAATGAAGTTCTAATTCAATCTCTAAGAGTACCAAATTTTGGATGGAAGTCAAGCACAGGAAAATGTTTTAGTATAAGAACAGTCCAAAAATGTTTGGTGTATAACTTTGGGACTATGAAACTAAATTGATTGATTTTGGATGTCATTAGAAAATCAAGACAATAAGGAACATTTCTCTAGAAGGAAGTGCAAGTAAATTCCTTCAATTGCATGATTAGAAAAGGACTTGATTTTGGGAAGAAGCTAAGTATGATTTAAATGAATTTTGAGGTATTGATAGATTAATTATTCTATTTTTTGGAATTAATTAGCATGTTAATGGGAGTTAATTAGCATGTTAATTTGGGTAAGACCATATGACATGGATTAAATTGAATTAAGGTGGTAAATTACATGAAGGGCAAAATTGGAAGACCACTTAAGTTTGTAAGGTTACAAGGCTTATTAGTAAGGGCAAGGGGGTCATTACACATGTGGGTTGGCATAAGAAGAAGAGCGGGGCACGAAAATTAGAAGAAAAATGAAAGAAAAGAGAGAAGGGAAGGAGAGAGTCGGTGGAGAAGAAGAGAGAAGAAGAAAGAGATGCTATGTTTCAGTTTTTCATGGTCTTCAAGAGGGATTTTGATGTTTATTCGTGAAGGAAAAAGATGGAGGAGCATGAGAGCTTCATTTCAAACTAAGAAACTCCTCATTTGGTGAAGATCCAAAGTAAGTGGGATTTTAAATCTTTGAATTTTTAGAGAGCTTTTGGTTCTTATGGCTTAAGAATGTATGAGTTTAAGTTTGCTAAGATTAATTTTAATGATTATGTGTTGTGGATTATCCAATTTGAACTACCATTAATTTAGGGATTTTTGTCAATTGTGAGGACAATGAGGAGAGGCAAGAGGAGCAAGAGGGGAAGCATGTTGAACAAGTATAAGCAAGGAATTAAGTTGGGTTTCATGTTTATAATTTAAGTAATAAGCCATAAATGTTTTCTTTTGAATCAAGAAAAATAAAGTGATTTCAATGGCTTCTTAAATGTTGCTTTTATTGTTTGTGATTGATGTGAGAAATTGCTACAATTGCTGCATTTATTGCTTTTGAATGATTTGAGAAATTACTATGTGAATTTTGTTGATGAATTGTGAATTAGTATGCCAATGCTGTTGATGAATTTGAATTGCTACATGAAAGTGTTTTTAAAAAATGGCATGACCATGAAGAACAAGTTTCCAAAATCTTGCCATTTGGGCTATCCATTTTCAAGTCATGAATTTCATGTTATGTGGGTTTGTGGTAGTCCCTCAAGAGCCGTCACGTGCACGTCTACCCAAGAATAGGCTTCTCCCGCCTGGCCGTTAGTGGCACGGAGCTTCTTCAAGGACTTCTCAAGTTTACGGCTACACAGGACCATTATATGGAAATGTGTAGTGCGTCATGAATTTGGACATACCCAAACCATTATGATGTGCTTATGTGTTATGATTTGTGAATGAGTTGAGAAATGCATGAATTGTGTTGTTTATGACTTTGATTACTTGAAAAGAATTTTGAGAAAAGTGAGTTTTATGATTCAAGCAGCATTTTTATAACAATGAACTTTTTGAAAGGATTTGCTTGTTATTTGTTATAAGCATGTTATCCACGAGCTTTCGATCTCACCCCCTCTTTGTCCCCATCTCCAGGTAGTAAGCAAGAGATCAAGTGAAAGGGAATCAAGGCATAATCTGGATTTGCATGTTTTGTTTGGTTTTGGAATAATTGTTGTAAAACAAGGCTTCAAATGTATTTTGAGAATTATTGAGTTTTGCATGTTTTGTATATTGGATTTTGATATTGAGATTGTATTATGGCTTGGAAATGCCATTGAAGTTTGTAAACTCTTATTTATGATGTAAATGAAATATGGAATTTGTGTATGGTTTGAAATGTAAATTTGTTTATAGATGACTATGATGAATGTTGAGCATGAATGGTTGGTATATATATATACACACATCAGTGAGTTGCTATGGAAATGAAAGAAGAAAATTATGTATACGAGGGGATGTGGAGGGCAATCAAGGGCATAAAGGAGCTATTTAGAAACAAAGAGCGCCTTTACAAGCC
>JANKOE010000007.1:55118735-55132165 GCA_026284465.1 Erythroxylum citrifolium
TCCAGATTTTTATGCATGAATCCATGTTATGTGGGTAAGGTAGTCCACTCAGCAGAGTCACGTGCACGTTGACCAGTTAAGCCTTCTCCCGGCTGCCCGATTGTGGCAAGGATGTTCCTTTGTAGGACTCCTCAGCATATGACTACACTTGTGTAGCTCATCAGCATTAGTGGACCTACCAAACCATCAGCTATGTGTTATATGACAGCATGAGTCAGTCTACTTGAATTATATGTTTTGAGATGTTCAATTCATGAAATGCATAATTGCATGCTTATCAGTGGAAACAGCTAATGTATGAAGGATAAGTCAAAATTCAGCTTATTAATATAAATATAACCATGTTACCTACGAGCATTAGCTCACCCCCTCCCATCTCCAGGTGAAGAGCGGAATCCAGAAGAATGAGCTTAAAGGCATACTCCGAGATTTTTGCATTTTTGTAATTCAAGTTAATTTGTAAAACAATGCTTTAAATGCATTTTGGGTAATCTCTGTTTTTGGCAAGATGTATTTTGAGATATGTTGAAAAGGGCTTGAAATGCCTAGTAAAGCATTGTAATACATTTATTTTGATGCAGACGAAATGCATATGTGTTATGGTTTATCATGATTCTTTAAGCTTTTACGCTGCTACTTTTCAGTTTTCATGTGGGTTGGATAATGTATGCAGAATTTAAGGGGAAGCAGAGAAAACCAGACGATAGAAAACCTGACGATAGAAAACCAGACGATAGGAAAAACAGACGATAAAATAGAAAAACAGACGATAGAACAAAAAACCAGACGATAGGAAAAACAGACGATAGAATAGAAAAACAGACGATAGAGCAGAAAACCAGACGATAGGAAAAACAGACGATAGAATAGAAAAGCAGACAATAGAACAGAAAACCAGATGATAGGAAAAATAGACGATAAAATAGCAGATGATATTAAGACAGACGATAGGATAGAAAAAAACAGATGATAGAAAAACAGACGATAGTAAACCAGACGATAGAAAAACCAGACGATAGAAACCAGACGATAGAAAAACCAGACGATAGAAACCAGACGATAGAGAGCAGACGATAGAAAAACCAGACGATAGGGAGCAGACGATAGAAAAACCAGACGATAGAAACCAGATGATAAAGAGCAGACGATAGAAAAACCAGACGATAGGGAGCAGACGATAGAAAAATCAGACGATAAAAAGCAGACGATAGAAAGCAGACGATAGCATAGTAGACCAGGCGATAGAATAGTAGAAGGAAGAAAAAGCAGACGATAGGAAAGTAGATGCTACAGAACGTAGACGATAGAATCAGCCTTTGAAGTCTAAGTTTAAATCAGAGTAAGCTCACCACCAAAGTGAGTTAGCAGCAAGTGTCAAGTTAGAATTAGTATCTCAGTCAGCAAATCAGCGTTTCAGAAATGGGCCATTAGTCAGGGCTCATCACCCGGGACCGCCGGGCTCCGGGATCGGGGTCCGACAGTATGATTGCTTCTCAAGGTTGTGGGAAGTACTTTGGAAGGAGAAAAGGTGGGTTTTGTGTAATTGTTCGACTATATAAGGTTAAGACACTTTATAATGGTTTATTTGGACTTAATTAAGGTTGAAAAAGAACCTAGTTTGATGCTAGATTAATTGATTAAAGGTTGAATAGGTTTGGATTATTAATTGAGGTAATAACTTAAGGAAGGAGTTATTTGATAATAAGTATCTAATTTTGGAAGTTATGAGTTGTTAAAGGAATGAAGTATACTTACGAATGCAAAAGTGGTTCAAAGAACACGAGTAATATGAATTAGGTGTGATTGTTTGTGAATTGGGAATTTATGTGGACATATATAATATGAAATCAGTTAAGGCTATCATTTATGTATTGTTACAAATTTCACATTCATAAGACATATTGAATTTTTTCGGGCATGAATGAATGCATTCAAATTGAGGATAAAGAAGTAAATTCATACTCATGCATTATTTCATTGTCAAGTGATTCTGAAATGTAATATGTTTTGTTTTAAAATTGCTAATTCCTAGTTGTGGGTAAATAGGCATGCATAGAAAGGTTTGTAGTTGCCCCTATTCTTAAAGACTTCTGTGTCTTCTGTACTTTGACACTATGGTGCCCCAGTTCTTAGACACTACAGTGTCTTCTGATTTAGAGACTTAAGTCTCTTCTGTTTCTGTTGATACCAATCATTAGTATCCCCTGTTCTGTTCCCGTTACTCACTTCTATGAAAAGAAGTAGTGGGTTAATCTATTTTTGTGTTTTGATATATGTTCTAATTTGATACAAGATAAGTTTTGATCTGATACAAGATAAGTTCTGATCTGATACATGATAAGTTCTGATCTGATATAAGTTTTATTCTGTTCTGGCACAAATATATCCTGTTCTAAGACTTGCACATCTTGTTTTGAAGTAAAGATGTTATGTTTCTGATACTTATATGATTTGTTCTAATGTATTATATTATATTCTGATGCATTTGTTATATGTTCTGCTGCAATGAATAATTTGATTTCTTTCTGATTTGAACAATTAAAGATTCCCTGTAATATGAGATGATTGAGTGAATGTGAATGTTAGACAACTGGTAGAAGCAGTCACCATTCTGTATCTTGTTTAGTTATTCCCCACTAAGCTATATGCTTAACACGGTGGTTTTGCCTCCGTGTAGGTTTGAATAAGAAGATTTTAGACTGGGACAAAGATAGTCGCAGTGGGTAAGAAGGATGTGTTTTATTTTAGGAAATGTTCAATTAGTTTTTAAATATATTCAATATGATAAGGCATTTGTATCTTTGTGTATACGGTTTTTAATAACCTTAATATAGGATGAATTTAAAATATATGGCATGTATTTTGATTAGTACAAGCTGTATGATATGTTCTGCTTTTAACTCAACAAATTATGAATATGAATTATGTTGCTTTATTTTCAAGGAACTTCTGGAGTATCTTGGTATATGTTAGGTATGTTTTGTGTGGCATCTATATATCCTCTTAGGGGGTATATGGATGTTACAGTAAGGTGGTAAGAAAAAAACTTAACTTATAGCTCAAGGCTATAATCAACAGGAAGGTATTGATTTTGATGAGACTTATGCTCCAGTTACTATACTAGAATCAATCAGAATTTTACTTGCCTTCGTATGTTATAAAAATTTCAAATTATACCAAATGGACGTCAAAAGTGCTTTTTCTAAATGGATATATTAATGAAAAGTCTTTGTTAAGCAACCTTTAGGTTTTGAGAACATAGACCATCCAGATTATGTGATGAAGTTTACAAAAGTTTTGTAAGGTCTAAAGTAGACTCCTCGAGCATGGTATGATAGGTTAACTAACTTCTTGCTTGAGAATAACTTTGAAAGAGGAAAGATAGATAAAACTCTTTTTATTAAGAGGAAGAAAAATGATTTACATATTGTTCAAATATATATTGATGACATAATATTTAGTGTTACTAATCCATCTTTCTGCGAAGAATTATCAGCTTTAATACAGGGGGAGTTTTAAATGAGTATGATGGAAGAGTTTTGTTTCTTTCTTGGATTGCAAATAAAGCAAACTGAAAAAGAAATCTTCATTATTCAAGACAAGTACACAAAGGAAATTATCAAGAAATATCATTTTCAAAATGTCAAACCGATAGGAACTAAGCTTGATAAGGATGAAGCTGGCAAAGCTACTGATGAGACAAAATATAGAGGAATGATTGGTTCACTTATATATCTCAAAAGTTCAAGACCTGATATTATGCTTAGCGTGTGTCTTTGTGCATGCTTTCAGTCAAATCCTAAAGAAAGCCACCTTCAAGCAATCAAGAGGATCTTTCGTTGTCTCCTTGGAACTATGGATTTTAGTTTGTGGTATCCAAAAAATGACTCATTTGATATAGTTGGCTATTATGATGCAAATTATGCAGGTGATAAGGTTGATAGGAAAAGAACGAGTGGCTACTGTCAATTTCTTGGAGGAAGTTTAGTTTCTTGGTCTTATAAGAAACAAAATTACACAACACTCTCAACAACTGAAGATGAATGTATAGCAGCTGTTAGCTATTGTGCTGAGATCTTATAGATGAAACATCAACTTCAAGATTTTTCTCTAAAGTTTAATCATATTCCTATATTATGTGACAGTACAAATGCAATTAACCTATCAAAAAAATCCTTTGCACCATTCTAAGACTAAGCACATAGAAGTTAAACATCATTTTCTTAAAGATCATGTCTTAGAAGGGACTGTTGAACTATTGCATGTTAATACTAAAAATCAAGTAGCTGATATTTTCACTAAGCCACTTGTAGAGGATAGATTTTGTTTATTACGTAAACAACTTGGTATGTACAGATCATTTGACATTTAACTATGTTCGAGGATGTTATATTACTCTTGTTTGCAGATATTGTCAGGCTCCTTCTAATAAAAAGGCCCTTATCAATTCAAACGAGTTACTTATAAGGCCCTTATTAGTTAAAAAGGGAAGATTAATTTTTATTCTGAAATTCATGACCACTAAACGATGTCATTTTAGTTTTTGAAAACACACGCGCCGTACTGAGAACTTTTCGTACGTCACTGAAAGAAGATACGGAAGAGATTATACCTTTGAGAATGTGTACGACCCTCCATCTTCACACGAAACCATCTCTTAGAAACTGTCTCTTAGAAACCATTTCTTAAAAGTCTTCTGGTTTATCTCAAGATGGTTCATTTCTTCTTCTTATCTTCAACACCCATTGCAGCTGACTTTCTTTTTTACAAATCTCTTCAGTAAATCTCAACATCCTTTTTTTTTTATAATGGCAGAATAAAGTCCAAAGGCCAAAAGATATCTTTGACATCTATGACTAGCCATGGCAAAACTCTCTGCCATGAACAAGAGTCTGAAACTCTTATTTCTGAATCTTTTTCTCTGTCACCAATAATAGGATCGCTAAACACTTCTACTGAACCTATTTCTTTCATTTTTATTAAAAATGCCTCAAGTTTTAGAAGCAACCATTCAGGAAACTCTATACGAGAGAAAGAAAAAGATTTTGGCTTCATTATCTCTTCCTGAAGAATCAGATTCTGAGTCATCCACTAGACATAATGAATCAACTATTAAATAGTAATATGTTTCTGACTCTGGTGAAGAAAGCTCTGATGACTTAAACCCTATCTCATCAGAAAAAGAAAAAGAAGTAGACGAAGAGGAAGAAGAAAAAGAAAAAGATAAAGAAAAAGATAAAGAAGCAGATAAATCTTCAAGCGAAATACTCTTGTGAGAAGAGTTTCTGGTAAGAGCGAGCTGATGAAGAAGGTACGATTTCATTCTTCTTCAGTTTCAAGATCTTCGCCACCTTCTCCTTCACTGCCCACTCTCACTCTGCCTACTCGTACTTTGTCTACTCTCACTCCCCCTGCTCTTAATCCTAATATCTCTGCACCTCCATCATCAACTAATCCTTGACTTGGTTCTATAGGACATAACTTTCTTGAAGAACATTGGATTATCACTGACGATGATTCGGATGAAGAGCCTATTTGATTGGTAAGAAGACTAAGAACTAAAGGAAGTCTTCTAAAGGAAGTTGAGAAAATGCCTGTAACTGAAAAAGAAAAGAACCTCGATGATTAACCGAGGGAAGAAGAAGCATCTCGGAAAAGAAAGAGAGAAGAGATAAGAAAAGGAAAGGCGTTTATGATTGAAAAGCCTATAGAGGATCCTATTGTTCAGGATGAACTTATTTTTAAAGAAATTCCCAAAGCCAAATGGTTAAAGAACAAGAAAGCTTTAGTATAGAAGAAAGGAGAGCCTTCAGTATAGGTTAAGATGTTTCAGTCAATGAAAGTTGAAGCAAGATACAAAATGCGAAATTTGATTGTTGGACGCATTCTACCTCCACTCATGTTCAATGATATTGGTACTCCCATTTCTCCTTATTTTCTTATTTTTAGTTGGCAAAAATTTTTGAATTTGGATGAGACAGTGTGTGATGATTTACTTAGATCTTTTTATACCCATTTGAGAAAATATATAGTTGAAAGAAAATTGACAATTATTTCTTGGGTACGTGAGTGTGAGATTCTACTTACTGAGGAAATTTTGGGCAACTTGTTGGATATAGCTCCTATAGGGAGAAATGATTTTCCTTGTTATAAATGAGATATTATTGATCCTGATCTGGGAGAAATTGTAGACTTTATTTGCTTACACACAAAGAAAACATAAGAAAGGAGACCTTGGTGTAGACAATTAGATCTACTGCCTCGATGCCTTGCATGTAGCACCCCACTCTCGCAGGGCACGTACCCGACATCTTGAGTGATATCCGAGTACGAATCCCACTAGAGGGGCATGCTAAAACAGTAAACGGTCAAATCTCATTGCAAATTTTCTTAAACAATAAACGCAAATGTGGAAAATCGATAATCAATTTTGGCCCAATTTATTTATAACAATTTCAATCACAAAAGATACAAACATTATTAAATACATCAGAGTTCTAGTAATCACTTGGGCCTATTTCATATACAAACACTGAAATCATAAAGTTATTTCATTACTAAAGCAATCAGATATACTTAGTACAATTCTTGCGGAACATAATTAAAAACAAAATCATTGAAGACTTAGTGCAAACTGATCTCGACCCCTAACTCATGATCATTTGCAGTGGCTGAACTCCAATTGGTCTAATTGGATAACTCCTCTGAACCTGAAAAGCCACGTTGCAATTTTTTATAAGTTTTACGAACTCAAAGAGTGAACCATCATTGATGATTTCACCATATTCATATACACAAATCATATATTTCACAATTATTCATGCAGAACATGTATATTCCAAATATTCGCACTGTCATGGCACATCATTTAATTATTGCGAATCACAACATATGCATAGGTACAGATGCATATAAGACTCCATATTCATTATTATTGTTATGACCAAGTGCCTATCACATATCACATATACAAATACTGGCCCATTGAGTTCAGTCAGAAACATATATCACGAAGCATGACTCTATGTGCAGAATCATATACCACGGAGCAAAGCTCTACGTGCAAGCGCTTGATACTGGCTACTCTAGTTATAACGCCTTTATCTGAGCATGCATTAAAATGCATTAATTAAGAATTTACCATTTGTCACAATCAAGTTATAGTTCAATTACCGAAGTATGATCAGTAAAAATCATCCTAGTTATCATCTTTCAGCACAATCACATTTCACCTTAAAATTCATCAATCAATCCATTTCCGAAGGCTATGATTTTTGGTTGAGATGTAAATCAATGTCTTATGAAGCTATTGGTTTAAGAATCAAAACATTTGGACATTGGGTGAAGAAGTTATAGCAAAACGATTGAAGGATGTTTGGCAAAATCCCTTTATAAGAAGACTATGCACGATCACGCTTTTCACCTGATTTTCGCAAAGTCGCGGTCGTGCTTTTGCACGATCGCAACATTTGACATTTTTCTTCAAATGTCACTGTCGTGTAAAAGTACGATGGTGCTTTTCTCTTCTCCTTCTTCACTGATTCTTTTCTCAATTTCATCTCATAAATCTTTCATCTACAGCCTTTCCACTTCCTTCCAACTTATCTCTTCAACATTTCAAACTCCAATTCAATCTCCAAATAAATCAAAATCAATTTTTATCAATCAAGCACCAAAATCCAAAACTCCATGTTCTTCCTCTCTCTCTCTATTGTAAATGTTTTTTTTTCCAGAAATTCAATCTTTCATAAATTAACTCCAATAACTTGCAAACAATTCCCCTACTTCATTTTTAACTCATCAGTACACACACATAGAACAAAAATCCAAACTCCACACTTAACATCAAAATCCGATTATCACACATGCAACTTTAAATTTTTCATCATTTTTCCTACATTCACAATTTCAAATCTTCATCTGAGTCATTTAGGACATGTAGTCTCCGAACTCTACTGCTATACCTTCACATACATAATTATCTTTAACACTAGTCATCACCAAAATCATGGTTCAACAAAATTTCTAGCACATTTAAACAACTCTACAGATTCACGCATGTCAACATACAAGTTTTCTCCAAAACAAAATAGAGTATCTAGCTTTATCAATTCTCATAAATTTCCGCATGATTTTGATTTTACCCTAATGACACCAGTGTTTTAATCCAATGCATGCAGTATCAAAATACCACAAAAACGTCATCAAAATCACTTACTTGGTTCAATTCAAATTCTAGCAATGAAGTTCTCGGTGGATGAAGAAAACTAAGGATAATAGAATAAACACTCTCTAAGTATTGAAATTCTTACTGTGAAGTAAGATTCAAAAGCCAATTTCTCAACAGATGCAACTAGGTGATTTTAGTGTTGGACAAAACCGAATGAAAAACAATACAAACTACAAAATTGATTTTGCTTCACCTATGTGGTTATTGTGCATGTCTCACATCTGTCACTCAACCACATCGACCACTTAACACCACATATACAAGCCATTTGTCACGATTATACGTTGCCATGTGTCACACTATAATTGGCTAAAAAATTAATATTTTTCTAAAATTCACCAAAAATTTTAAAATATCCGAAATATATCAAATTTGCCAAATCACAGTTAATACACTCTAATTTAATCCACAATTTCTATTTATAAATCAAATTTACCCGAAAATGTCAATGAATGCATGTACAATCATATGAATGTGCAAAAATAAATGTGTATGTCACAATTAACTTATGCATGACATGCATTTTCCTAATTTCACAATATTTTCTCATAAATTACTATTCTAGCCTTAATATAGGTATCGGAATGTTACATTGCATCATTATTTGCTACTTCAATTTTTCCAAGAAGTAGCTCAATAGAAAGATGCAGTCTTCTGGACACTTATGTGGTATACAACTTGTTAAAGGGTAATAGGATGAACCTCCCAGCCATGATTTTGAGATTTATGGTGGATAAAGGAAGTCACAAGAACACTACAGGAGGATTGCTTTAAGCAATGTTGCTAACCAAAATTTTCGCCTACTATGATGTTTCTTTTGATGGTTTGGAATGGTATATGCCTGCTAAGTTTCATTCTTCCATTCCTTATCAATTTGGATATAAGTTAAAGGATGTCTGGGTTGAAAAGAAATTAGAAAGAATAACAATTGTCTTAAGTCCTACCACAGCACAACAGCCTCCTTCTCTAGCATAACAGCCTCCTCTAGAAACCAACAATCTGGATATTTAACAACAACTGAGGGAGATTATACTACATTAGGATCAAATGCAAAATTAGATTAAGGAGATGCAAAATCTTCTTCACATTCTTATTGAATCTCTTAAAGAATACTTTCATTAAGACACATACATTTTTCTGCTAATGGTTGTTTTGACATTGATATAACTATTTTTATGCCTTATGGCATATAAATATTTGTGACATTTGTTTGTTATTAATGTTGCTTTTACATATTTTGTGATACTCTGAATGCTTTAACATGGTCTATTGACTTCCTTGCCTTTCTTTTTGATAATTACAAAGGGGGAGAATACAAAGATATAATTTTAATATATTTTTTTGTGGAATTAGATGCTTAGCGTGTTTGACTTTTTGTTGAAACTTCATGCCTGCACTTAAGTACTCTGCATTTATTTTTCAAACGATAGGCTCTTACTATTTAGCACTTAATAGAAGGCTCCTTCTGTTCAGGATTAGTAGTAAGGACTACATATAAGGATTATAAGTATTTTTCTAAATCTTTCACTATTATTTGAATTTTTTGGAAATATATCTATTATTGCTTGTCATCATATAAAAGGGGGAGATTGTTAGCTCAAGGCTTTTAAATTAATGATTTTGATCATAATAACTAATAATATATAGTTAAAAATTTAAATTTATTTGGATTATCTTATTTATTAAAAAAGATAACGATGTTAAAAGGGATTATATATTTTAGTTATCTGTTTAAAATAAAAAGATAAACATTTCCTATTCTGCAGGAATTGTTTTAACAAACTTATTTGATTATTTAGATACGGTCCCACAAAATCTGGAATAGATAAGCTCCTATCATTTCTGTATAAGTGAAGGATCTTGCTATTCAACAATCAACTTTGAGATACAGTCAAATATTTATTCAAATGTCAGGATTTTTGAAGATACTACCAATGATGAGATACTAGATTCCAGACTTTGTTTTTGTCAAATTGATTCAGTTCATCTTTCATAGTTGAGACCCAGTTTTCATCAGTAAGAGCTTCTTCAACGTACTTTGGTTCTAATTGTGAGATGAGAGTCACAAAGTTGTTCTTGAACAATGATCTTGTTCTTAAACTTTCAGACGGATCTTTAAGAATATATTAATGTGTATCAAGACCTCTCCATTCTCTCGATGTTTTTCATTGTATAGGCTCTTACTGAGATAAAGGAGCCTGCTTTGTTCTAGCTTCAGATGGGCCTTTTTGATTTTGTGATTCTAAAGGTATTATAGGTGTAGTTTGATTCTCCGATGTTTTTTTAGGAATCAAAGGATGCTCTTCATATCTGAGTCAGTTATTGTTGTTGAAGGTAGTGCTTCATCAAATACCAAATGTATTAGTTCTGTTATCTTCTTTGTTTTATTGTAAACTCTAAATCCTTTACTAATGGTACTGTAGCCCAAGAAAATAGCTTCATCTAATCCCGCATTAAACTTTCCAAGGTTGTCTTTTCCATTGTTTAGTACAAAACACTTGCAGCCAAATGGTTGAAAGTAAGAAACATTTAGTTTTCTTCCTTTCCACAGCTCATAAGGGTCTTTTTCAGAATAGGACTTATAAGACATCTGTTAAGTACATAACATGTTGTGGATGCTGGCTTTACCCAGTATCTATGAGGTAATCCACTTTCACACAACATGGTCTTGGCCATATCAACCAAAGTTCTGTTCTTTCTCCCTACAACTCAATTTTGTTGAGGCGTCCTTGGACAAGAGAAGTTGTGAATTATACCATTGTTGTCACAGAATTCTTCAAACTTTCTGTTTTCAAATTCTCATCCATGATCGCTCCAAATTGAAGTGATACAGTACCCTTTTTTATTTTAATTTTCTACAAAACTTCTCAAACATTTCAAAAGAATCGTCTTTATTTAATAAGAAATGAACCCATGTAAATCTGGAGTAATCATTTACTAAAAAAAATTATAATGTTTACCACCAAAACTCTGAGTCCTAGTAGGACCGAATAAATCCATGTGCATAAGTTCAAGTGGTTGGTTAGTAAATATAATATTTTTAGGAGGAAAGCTCCTTATGACTTGTTTACCTTTTAAACAAGCATCACAAACCTGATTGCTTTCGAATTTTAAGATTGGTAGTCCTCTTACTAACTCGTTTTTGGACAATTTTGATATTTAGCTCACGTTGGCATGTCCAAATCTTCTATGCGAGATAAACGAATCCTTTTTCTAGAGAGACAAAGCACTTAACACTTTGTAAGGACAAGTCTTCTAGCTGATCATAATATATATTTTTTAATTTTTAGGACCAACAAACACAATATTATCATTATGAATATCTGCAATTTCACAATGAGATGCATAGAAAATGACTTTGTAACCTTTGACACATAGCTGACTCTAACTCAACATGTTATGTTTCAAACAATCAACAAAGAGAACGTTATCAATAGATGTAGAGTTAGAATTACTAATTTTACCAATTCTAGTGACCCTTGACTTTATTTTTGTCTACAAAGACAACATTACCTTTGTCTTTTCTTTCAATGTAGTTGAAGTGTGATATTTCACCTGTCATGTGTCTCAAAAAACCACCATCAACTATTCATTAATTCTCCCTTATCTCTCCTTTTTGAGACATATCTGCAGAAAGCATGATCTCATTTAAGTGCCCAAATTGTTTTAGGTCATTTTGGGTTAGTAGTTTGACCTTTCAATCTCCAAACATACATTTAAGATAATTTCTTTTTACGAAAATTACAAAAATGATTAATACGACCATGTTTACCACATTAATCGCACATAATAGATGAATAATAATTGTTGATTTTTGCCATTTAGTAGGTTCCTGCTGCCTTGGCTATGGCTACAGCTAGATTTAACAAAGAAATTTTTATATAGCCTAATATTGTTATTTTCATTATATCCTATTTCGGCTTTACCAAAAATGCATTTACCACTACCAAGCAATGCATCAAGATTCTTCCTTACATCAACGGTATTTTTCAGATCTTTTTATAGAGATAAGATCTTTCCAACACTTTTATCCTTTTCAAGTTCTAGGCGGTGACTTTTTCTTCTATCTTACCTTATCAGAATATTTTTTTAGCAGCATATTTTCCAACTTAGTTACTCTTTCTTCCATAACTTCCTTTTCAGATACCTTTTGTTTATAGTCAACCTCACGAGACATATTCTTGGTTGCCAAATTCTTATTCGCAAATTCCGATGATTTAATCTTACTCTTTAGAGATGCATCATTGCTCTTGGACTTCTCAACTTCTTTAAAATACTTAACTATTAACCTTTTGTACATCTCATACAATTCATGATATGCATTTTTCAATTCTCCAACTTCAAAGTCAGAGTCAGAATAATATACCTCATCATCTCCTAATTCAGCCATGAAGCAAACATTGCTAACTTCTTTTGGTTCTCTTCTTTAAAGTTTTCAGAATCCTCATTTGACCAAGCTGCAGTCATTACTTGCTTTCTAGATTTTCTATGATCTAACTTGTCCTTTTGAAGAAGAGGACATTTTGGTCATATGTGTCCAGCATTCTTGGAGTGATAGCTTATGATTTGATTGTTTTGTGTATTGCTATTGCTGCTTGATCTCGGCTCGTCTTTCGATCCCAAAATCAATCCTTGAAAACTGGTCAAAAATAATAAATACCAAGGATTGCAGCATAGGATGCAACCTCGGGTCGTCTCTCTTAATCGGAACCTAGTGAAATGGACCTAAGCTAGCCTATATGTCATAAAGTACAAGCGAAATTAGCAAGGAAAAAGGGGGGGTTTGATTTTGAAAACATTAATAAACTAAAATGCAATGCAAAAAGCATGTAAAAGTATTTTTGGGTTTTTGAAAATGGAAAATGAAAATACTAAAACAAGTGATAAAATCCTCTTGAAAATGAGCTTTGACTATCACAGTTCAAAACTAAGTGTGAATGGTAAACCTTAAAGAACTCTCTTTCAGTCCAGGGTCTTGATTAATGAACTCCTATCACTCTCGACTCTATTTCTCAAGACCCTATTAGGTGCTCTTGAGCCCTAGAACCTTAAAGGAACCTTTAAGTCCGGAATCTTGATCAAGGAACCCCATTGCTCAAGATCCCGTTAAGCACATCTTAGTATGTGTGTGGATTAGAAATCACTAAGTTTCCGAAAGAGCAACCTTAAGGGACCCCTTAAGTCCAAGGATTTAATTAAA
>JANKOE010000007.1:55132265-55142400 GCA_026284465.1 Erythroxylum citrifolium
TCAACTCAATGGCATACAATTATCAAAATGTCAAGCATTATCAATGCATAACATGGCACATTCACAATTTCATTTATTTCATCAATTTGATAAACATCATCTCAACATAACAATCATTCAACCATTTAACACATAGCACACATACAAACATTTTGCCCATTTGCACCAAAAACTATAAAGGGTTTACCCACCTTATAGTCGAAAAATCACAAATTTAGTGGCTTCCTTCTTTTTGCCCTTGGGTAGCCTCTTGATTGTCTAAACAAAACCAACAATGCACCAATTCCTCTTCAATTTTCGAAATTTCCCTTTTCAAAAATCCTAAATTGAATCAAGCTTCAATTTAACTCTATCCATGAATCAAATGGGTTAAGAAACTCTAACCCTAACCTAAGAACTAAAAAAAAAAATCCCATGAGTTTCACTATTCATCATCTTCTTCCTATTACTTTCTCTCACTAGGGTTTTTCTCATTCACAACTTCAATCCATTTCTTCAACAAATCAAGAAAAAGTGAAAGGACTTACCTTAAAACCTTGGATTCTCCCTTTTTTCGCAAATCTTTCTTTCCTTTCCCTTTGGATTTCGAATTTTCCTTCTCTTCTTCTCTTCTCTCACGTTTTCTCTCCATCTCTCTAAGCTTCCACGACAACTCTTCCTCCTTTCTTCTAATTTGTGTCTTTCATTTACTCCTTCTATTCCCTTAATGCCCTTCATTAATGAGCCCCTTCCAACTATGTCCTTGGTTGGCCTTTAACTACTCCTTCCTAACTTAGTTCCATGCTAACTAACTACTAACTCTTATTTCATTTAATACAAGCCATTTACTACTAACTACTCCATCTAACTCACCACATTAATTCTAATTTCTAATTAAAGACCGATTCTAATATAAAAAAAATTAAACCATCAATCAAGCATAAATACCCAATTAAACAATCAAAACATAAGTAACCAATAAACAATTCAAGCAAAAATTAAAAAGAAACAAGGTCTAACAACTGTTGTATAAATGTATATTTTGAAATGACTAAAGTGGTTATAATGTGTGAAAGTGGCCAATTGGCCATATGGGAATTTTGTAAATTTCACTGTATGATTGAAAAGGGCTTATGCCATATTTGATTATGGTCGTCCGCATATTGTGCTTTGTGATTAAAAAAAATACCAATTTCTGATTTAAGTGAGTGCTTTAGCATGCCATCCTCACGGGGTACGGACTCGGATATCACCGTCGATGTCGGGTTCGGGACTTGTAGGAGTGGGGTGCTACAATAAAGATGTTTCAAACTATGGAAATTGAAGCACGATATAGAATGCACTACAAGAAGAGAAAGGTGGTTGTTGGACGCATTCTGCCTCCTCTCATGTTCGATGATATTGGTATTCCCATTTCTCCTTATTTTATGGCTGTTGGTTGGAATTTTTTTTAATTTGAATGAGATAGTCTGTGATGGCTTAATTCGATCATTTTATACCCATGTGAGAAAAGATGTAGTTAATGGAAAATTGGCAATTGTTTTTTAGGTAAGTGAATGTGAGATTATGTTTACTAATGAAATTTTGGGCAACTTATTGGATACAACTCCTATAGGGAGAAATGACTTCCCCTATCATAAATGGGATATTGTTGATCTTGATATGAGAGAAGTTGTAGACTTTGTTTGTCTACACACGGAGAATACACAAAAAGGGAGACCTTGGTGCAGACAATTAGATCTACTACCCGATGCCTTGCATCATTATCTGCCACTTCAATTTTTCCAAGAAGTAGCTTAGTAGAAAGATGCAGTCTTCTGGATACTTATATGGTCTACAACTTGTTAAAAGGCAATACGATGAATCTCTCAACCATGATTTTGAGGTTTATGTTGGATAAAGAAAGTCGTAAGAACACTAAGGGGGTTGCCTTATGGAATGTTGCTGACCAAAATTTTTGCCTATTATGATGTATCTTTTGATGGTTTGAAATGGTATGCGCCTGCTAAGTCCCATTCTTCCATTCCTTATCAATTTGGATATAAGCTAAAGGACAATGTTTGGGTTGAAATTAAATAAGAAAGAATAACAACTGTTTTAGGTCCTGCCTCAGCACAATAGCCTCCTTCTCCAACGCAACAGTCTCCTCTAGAAACCAACAATCTGGATATTCAATAACAGCTGAAGGAGATTAGACTACATAAGGATCAAATGTAGAATTAGATTAAGGACATGCAAAATCTTCTTCGTGTCCTTATTGAATCTCTTAAAGAATACTTTCATTAATACACACACATTTTTTTGCTAATGGTTGTTTTGGCATTAATATGACTATTTTTGTGCTTTCTAGCTTATACCTATTTGTGATATTTTTCTGTTACTAATGTTGTTTTTGCATATTTTGTGATACTCTGAATGCTTTAACATGGTCTATTGACTTTCTTGCCCTTCTTTTCGATAATGACAAAGGGGGAAAATACAGAAAGATATATTTTTATATAATTTTTAATTGTGATATATTTCTTTTAGCTACTTGAAGTATTTGATTTTGTAACTCCATGCCTACACATCTAATTTTCAAACGATAGGCTCCTACTATTTAGCACTAATAGAAGACTCCTTCCCATCAAGATTATAGGGACTTACATATAAAGATTATAGGTATCTTTTGAAATCTTTCACTATTATTTGAATTTTTTTAAAATATATCTATTATTGCTTGTCATCATCAAAAAGGAGGAAATTGTTAGCTCAAGGCTTTTTAAATTAATGACTTTAATGATAACAATCAATAATATTTAGTTACAAAATTCAAATTTATTTAGATTATCTTATTTATTCAAAAAGATAATGATGTTAAAAGAGATTGTATATTTTAGTTATCTATTTAAAATAAAAGGATAAACATTTCTTATTTTGCAGGAATTGTTTTAACAAACTAATTTGATTATTTCAATATGATCCCACGAAATTTGGAACTCCTATCATTTCTATACGAAGGATCCTGCTATTTACTCACCTCAATAGTCAACCATGAGATACAGTCAAATATTTATTCAAATGTATGGATTTTTGAAGATACTGCTAAAGTTGATATCAGAGATATTTTTTTTAAAGGGATTCAAGGCAGATTCAGTTAGTTAATGATATAATTAAGCAACGGCTAGTTGAAGAGAACACCTATTTAAAGAAAAGCTACTGCATTCATAAAATATGCAAGATTTCCTCAAATCTATAAGTAGCATCAATACTCTTGAAAGTCATATTTATATTAAATCCTCTTTGTCTTCGAAAGGAAAAATACTCTATTGAGAGAGACTGTTATTCTTTGAAGCTCACATTAAGCAAAATTTATTTTCATTTCTTGAGAGTCTGTACAGACTAACTAAATACTACTAGTATGGAAAGTTAAAAAAACCTTAAAAATATGTACTTGTGAGCTTAGAGAGACTCATTAAATCACTACCTAGAGATTTATTAGTGAAATACTCAAGTTGGACACGGATTGGACATAGGTTTCGTTAGAAGCTGAACCAATAAAAATTGGCTATGTCGTTCTTTCTCTTTTTTTTTTTACTTTTAAATTTTTGCATTTTAATTAATTTTGTTTTCATTTGCAAGAGGCTCTTTTTATTTTAGTAGGCTCCTTTTATTTTTAAGCTTTAACATACTCCTACCGTTTTAACAAGCTCCTATCGTTTGATATGATTTGATAATAACTTACAAAAACTTTCAAGTTATAGATAATTCACCCCATTTCTTGCATATGTTTGTTTTATCAATAATCTATAACTTGAAAATATCCACAAATTCATCTTCACGTTTATTTTAGGATTTATATAATATTATTTGGCTTTTTATATATGTTTTAATATTTATTTTTATATTAGTTTTACTTATGTTATAATCCATATAAAAGATTTGGTTAAATATATTTTCATTTATGTTTCATATGGTTTAAAATTATATAATAATTAATATATTGAGCTTTGCATATTATTTAATATACTTTAAATAATTTTTATTACAAAATAAAGAATAGTTAAAATTAAAAGTGCCTTTTATTTTTATGTTATCAAACAGTTTACTGTATGAAACTCATTCAAAAAAGCTGTTTTTTAAATGACAGCCAAACAGTCAACTAATTTCTTAGAAAAATTCTTCTAAAAAAATCTACAAAAAAAAACTCCACTAATAAAAATTATACTAATATAAACTCAATCAAACAGAGGCTAAACCGATTTTGGCTAAGACCTAATTTGATTATTGATGACTATGAGTCGGATTTAAAAAGTTTAGCCTAGGATTGATTAAGCCCAAAACATAGTCCTAGCCCAACCTCAATCGGGCTTGAATGACTTGAAGTATGATTGGATTTAGCCTCACCCAATTACTTATTTTTAAAAAACTTGAAAAACAACTCATTATGTATAGAATTTTCCAAGTGGAGGACAGTGGACACGCGCCAGGGTCTGAAAAGCTATGTCCCGAGGCCCTCTGCAAGGGCCAGACAGATAACGATATGAACACAAACCAAAAGTGAAAGAGAGAGAGGTCTCAAAAGTATAGTGTATTTATATATGAATATAGTACAGTAGATGAGATAAGAGCTTACTGGTTACTGCAATGGCAGTCGTAGTTGATGTAGATGTAGATGTAGATCATGTAGTAGTGCTAGTATTCGTACCTTACGCACAGTTCATTTCATTGTCCTTTCTTCAACCTCTTGACGGTCTACTTTTTTCCATGTGTCAGGACTCAGGAACTCTTCCAGTTCTGTTTTTAAAATTACAGAATTTGTTTGATCTCTTTTCATTTTAGTTTTTTTTGTTTTAAATTTTATTTTATATATTTTTAGCTTTATTTATTTATTATATAAATTCTCAAATTAGGCAAAAACTAAAAAGGACTATAACTATAGCTTCAGATTCTCTACTTTTGGCAAATACCCATTAAGAGGTGAGTTTATGTTTCACTAGATTTTCTCTTCTTTTGTTTTTTATGTATTGAGGAGACCAATGTCTCACCATTAATCACTACTTGCAGATAAAAACATACAACGTATGCTTATACATAAGTTTAGGTCAGAAAGAGGAAGTCTCCATCATCCAGTTGCTTTCTGTGACTGTTAGCTAGCTAGTTCCTTTCCAAGCCAAAGCAAATATGAGGAGAGGTAAGGTGGTGTTGAAAAGAATAGAGAACAGGATCAATCGCCAAGCAACCTTTTCCAAGAGAAAAAATGGGTTGTTGAAAAAGGCTTGCGAACTTTCTGTTCTTTGTGATGCTGAAGTTGCTCTGATCATCTTCTCTAGCAGTGGCAAGATCACTGAATTTGGTAGCAAAGAGTAAGAGATATACACACACAAACACAGACACACAGAAACCACTCTCTTCTCACCATGTTTTATGCTTGTGTATGTGTTGGGTTTCAGCTTCTTGGATGAAGAAAAATTTTCAGGACTTTCTGGGTCTATAAGAAAAAGATGGAAGTAGCATGCTAGGTTTGTTCATACTGTGTGAGCGTAATTATGGAAGTATGGTGTTAGGTTCGTATAAATTATCTGAGCATATCTATGGATACTGTAGCTTTGATGGTTGACGAGAGAGAGAGAGAGAGAGAGAGAGGTGAGCTTCCTGTGGATCGAGGTCTTTAAGCGGTTCTTGGTACATATCTGAAGCTGATTCCCAATCTTACCTTGACACGTTTTGTGTACTTTAATTCCCAGATCCTTCGTTGTCAAGTCAGAATTAATCATGACAGGTTTCACCATTAGGGTTTTATCTCTACTTTGTCTCTCAATTTCCTGTGTGCTCTAGCTTGCTTATGAATGTAGAAACTTTAAGGCCAGTTGTTTCTGTTAGTACCAGATCTAACTGAAGTATCTTCTGATTCTTGTTTCTGATACATTTTGCCATAGAAGTTGTTGTTGTTGTTCTTCTTCTTCTTTCCTTTTTTGGGAATGGAAGAACAAAACATACTCTTGGTGGTATCCGGAATCTTTCCAGTTCTTTCACTTCTTTTCCTTTTTTGTTTCTGTTTGGAGGAATAATTTGGATTGGAGTTCACACTGTTCTTGATCTGATACCTCCATATAGTCCTCTTTTGGTTCTGGGTATTACTTATCTTAGCTGAAAGCATATACCTCTTATGGTTCCAAGAACACAGGAGCAAATCCTGAGTTCTTCTGTTCATGTTCAAAACAATAGCTCAGTGATCTGTTGCATGATGCCATCTTCAGTACACTTTCCTGCAAAATCTAACCTAAATAATGAACATTTCACCTTTCCTTCTTTCATCAATTTTGTTTGAGGTTTCATAGTCAACTTCGCTTCTTCTGTTCCAAGTTGTTGAATCAGTACGATCCTCTCTTGTTCTTGATCAGGGTAACAAAGACCATCCAACGTTACAGGCAATTTTGTTACACCTCAAAACAAAACAGCAATGTTGACGATGGAACACAGGTTTGTTTTCTTCCTTTCTTGAATCAAATCTTAATATTTTCGAGTACTCTGATTTGTTTCTTTTTGCTTAAGTCCAATTTGGATGAGAATTAATAATAGATTTGATGATAATCCCTTATAACTAATGCCTTTGTTCTCTTGATTGATTATGCAGAACATATACAAAGAGATTTCAATCTTGAAGGCAAAATACGAATCTCTTCAGCTCTCTTATAGGTTATGGATTAAGTGCATTTAATTTTTTTGATAAATTACTTTTAATTTCAATACTAATTTCAAACTTTGGTATCTTTTCGTGTATATAAACACACCATCAACTTGCATTTGCATTCATATTTTGTTGTTGGCAGGTTAATTGATTAAATTAACGGATAATCTTATCATTTAAAAAACATTTTAAAAATTAATAGATTGGCTATAGCTCAATTTTGAACTTGATATCAAAATACACTTATGTTTTTGTTATGATTTTTAGTTTTCGTTTTTTGTTTAGTTGTTAATTTCGATATACTTAGATTCTCATTACTAATGACAAATTAGGTATTAAAAAACTTAAAGATAAATTATTTTAATTATTATTAATAAATCATCAATAAGAATTATTTTATTTTATTAAAATAAATAATTTTAAAATTAAATTTTATTTGTAAATTAATATTTGTTTTAAATATATTTTAATTTTTAGATTTTATTCTATTTGGAATGTATATATTTTTAAAATATTTTAAATTTAAATATGTATTAATAATTATTTCATTGAATTAATTTTAAATTGAATTAAATTATTCTTAATTCTTATTAATAATTAATATATTAAATAATATATATTTAAATTGAAATATGAATAATTTGTAAATAGATGAATTTTTGTCTAAAAAAAGAAAATTATGAAATTTAGTATGATATTTGAGTAGATTATACAAGCCTAATATTCGGAAAAAAAATTGATACTTGTGTTGTTAGTTTTTTTTAATTAAGATGTGTTAAAATGGAATAAGAATTATTAAAAAGTGTCTCGGATTATTAAAAAATAAAAAAGTTTATTTCAAGAATATGGTCAACAAAGCAGGGTATTATAGAATAAAAAACTTTACTATAAATTGAATTAAAATGTACTTGGATATTTCAAAACATTTAGGAGCCAGAATAGAGGCTTAATCTCACATTGGAAATAGATATCTATATGCAACAAAGGATCCAAAACCTCTTTTGTATGTAATGCTTGTTTCCTAGTGTACTAACATGTGGAGTTTGGTAAATATTGATAAAGGCAAATGCTGGGAGAAGAACTTGAAACCCTAAGCATCAAAGAGTTGCAGAAGATTGAGAAAAGACTGGACAAGGCTCTCTTTCAAGCTAGACAGAAGAAGGTACTTCTGTTCTGCTTAAATTTTCTATGAGTATTACCATGGAAAAAGAGCTTGACCTGTGACATTAGAGATCATGTCTTCTCTTAATTATTCAAACAAATTATTTTATATTACAGACACATATGCTGTTAGAGAGTCTTGAAGAACTGCAAAGAATGGTAAGACATATGAGATTGGTGCTTTGTTTTAGAGTTGCTAGATCAAATACAGGTTTTAAAGCTTCGACGTGCATGGCAGGAGCATGAACTTGGAGAAGAAAACAAACAACTCAAGATTAAGGTCTTTGTACTTCGTTTCAATACTGATTCGTGCATGGTTTATGACTGATACGTAGCTCACTATGTTTAGTGAACTATAATTACAGCTGCAGGAAGCAAAGTATCATCAAGATACTCAACTAGGACTCCAAGTTGAGGGTCATGATCAAAATAGGGTTCAACCATTTCAAGTCCTATCCTGTTGAAACCATCATGCCCTTTTGTAAGTACGGTATATTATGATTCTTTTCATTAAGATAACGAGCAAAATATATGAATTAATCCTTAAGATTTTTATGAAAATTTAAATAAATACTTATATATTTTATATTTTATAAGTTAATTTTTAATGTTAATGTATCCTTATAAAACAATCTTTATTTATACAAAAATTAATTAAAGACCATAAGTCTTTTGTTTAGGAATAAGTTAATGGAATTTGTTGGGAATTAATATTAATGATAGCTTTAAATTTTTTAGATTTTTAAATTTTTGTGATAATTTTAAGCATGAATGCTTATATTTAACATAATTCTAAACCATCTAAGGTTTCCTTTGATACCTTTGCAAACAGGTGACATGAAATTGGTTCCTGGGAGAAGACCTTTGGTCCAACTGCCATGGAAGATTGAACTAGCTACAGCTCCAGTCATGGAGGACTCCTGTGTCCTGTCCTTTGCTCTTCTAGTTTGTGTTTGAGGATCTTGGGTTCCAAATAAGCTCCATCAGAAGTTGTTATTATCGTCTGGTGTATCAATTATGATAGTTATAAATCATAACTTCTGAAACTAATAATTCTTGTCAAGTGATCATATGTGTGTGCTATGTAGCGTTTTTAAGTTAAATTGTGATTTAAATTGAAAAAGGGATAAATAAGTTCAATAATGTGAAAATTTGCAATAAGCATACGGCTCACGTAAAAAGGAAAATTAAATTACATACAAACTCAAGTGAGGTTTTATTCTAAAACTAATTGGTAATAGGTAGAGTAGCCCATTAGGCTTATATGTTTGTCTTTTTTCTCCTCTTTTTCTAATATGAGACACTCACATGTGGGTATTATTAACACTCCTCTTCAAGTGCAACTGAAATTAGACAATCAGTTGTCACTTGAAATAAACACAGTGGTAATTAGATCGGGTTGCTGGGACTGGACATTTAGACGGACAATCGAAAAATTAATAATCCGGGTCAAACCTGCTCTGATGCCGAGTGAAAATTTGCAATGAGCCTATGGGCTCACACGAGAAGAAAAGTTAGACCACACACAAGTCCAAGTAAGGTTTCATTCTAAAACTAATTGGCAATCAGCGGAGTAGCCCACTAGGTTTCAATATGGGATACTCATATGTGGGTATTATCAACAAATAATTGATAAGATATGATTAGGCTTGTGATTATATTAAATTCGTTTGACCATTTCAATAAATGAGTTCGGTTTAACTTAAATGTGGTTGAGTTTTTGTTTAACGTAATGTGTATCCTGCTACCTTTTTGCAGGATTTCTTGACTGGCCAGATATAAGAGGTGGGACGGGCATGTGTCCTTCTATGACACTTGTGGAAAGCCAGGAACTCTTTCATCTGGCAGCAGAAAAGGTTCAACCCCAGTGTCTTAGTGATATCTTCAAACAACTACTTCAAAGAGTGAAAACACGTCCAAGATCTGACAGTGATTTCTAGCACACCAACAAGAGATGATGACACTGTTGTGTGTTGGTCAGGTCCTAACAACGGAACAGTGAAGTGCAACTTTTATGCAGCCATTCAAACCAAGGATTTGAATACCGTATTGTTCCGGTTCCCGGCCACTAGAACGGTTCGGGCACAGTACCAGACTAGACCGGCCAATATCGTAAAATTTAAAAACCCTAAGGACCTAATTGCAATTTTGAAAAGTTTTTAACTGTAACATCCCGTTACTGGTAGCAAATGGTACTATGGTAATATTGGGTCAGACTGATAGATTTCATTGCATTCGCTGACTGAGCATGCTACTGGCCTCTGATCGTAGAGGAACATGTTTCTTGCTTATGCATTTATTCATAGGTACATGCATTCATGATTT
>JANKOE010000007.1:55142500-55164457 GCA_026284465.1 Erythroxylum citrifolium
AGTATTTGATTGGTTTAAGTATAATATTCACCTCACACATCGATAACACCAAAAACAATAGCAAAAAGAAAGAAGGATATGTATCAAGGATTTGAATACCATACCGTTCCGGCCAGGAACCGGAACGATACGGGCAACCATCGGTACCGGCCAAAAATGTAGGTCGATACCAGTGGTTTTCAGTCTATACCGGTTGGTACCGATATTACAGAACCAGACCGGCCGGTACCATGAAATTTAAAAACCCAAAGGATCTAATTGTAATTTTGAAAATTTCTTAACCTTAAAAATCCCTAACCCCCGACTTTTTAACCACGCCAGACGCTCCTCCTCTCCTTCTTCTCTCATCTCTGCGCCGCGCCACCTCTTCCTCGCCGCCGCCGCCTGCCTCTGCTCTTCTCACCGTCTCCGTCGCCCGCCTCCTCCTGGACACTCGCCTCCTTCGCTCTTCCTCCCTTAGTCGTTCTCCCTTCGCTTCGTCATTCCTCGACACAGACCCGACGTCACCATCTTCTCCGCTCCTCGCCGCCCCCACCGCAGCATCGCACCACCACAGGGAAGCCACTTGAGACGCATCTGAAGCCACCAGTGATAGGTCGACACTCTGACTCGTGACAAAAATTTTATGAATTTTTTCTGATTTCAAAAATTTTATGCTTAATTAAAATTTTTATTGTGTTGGATACTTAGATAGTTGGATTGTGATGAATTTGGTTGGATGATGACGGTGCTGGAGACTTGGATGGTGTTTTTTGTGTTGTTGGCTTGTTGCGTGATTTGGGTTTTGGAATTTTGGTTGGATGATGCACGGTGTTGGGATTTTGGAATCTAGATGGTTGATGTGGAATTGTGGATACTGAATTGGTTGGGTTCGGTTGTGTTTGTGTATGAAATTATTTGTTTGAAGTTGGAAATGTGATTTGAAATTTTGAATCTGAATTGAATTGGTTATGTTTAATGTGTATATGAAATCTGAAACAAATGTCATTTGTGTTATTTTGGTTCATGGATGTTCGGTTTGGAATTTGGTTTGGTCAAGATGAAGTTGCAATTTATAAATTAAGGGCATAAGACTTATTTGGCTGAAAGAAGAGTGAGTTGGGGTACTTATGGATGTTCAATTATGTGTGATGGTTGGACAAATAGGAGACAAGAGCCTATTATAATTTTTTAGTTTATTCTTCAAATGGATCTATAATTTTGAAATCTATTTATACATCTGGCTTTATTAAAAATGCTGAGACTTTGTTTGGGATATTTGATGAAGTTGTAAATGAAGTAGGGCCAGAAAATATTGTTCAGTATATTACTGACAATGATTCCGCTTATAAAGCGGCAGGGAAAAGGTTGTAGAATACCTATAATTCATTTTTTTGAACTCCTTGTATTGCACATTGCATTGACTTAATATTGGAGAATATAGGAGATCCTAGGCATTTTCCTGTTATTGATGACACTATGCATAAGGCTAAAACGGTGACAAATTCATTTATAATCGTACATGGGTTTTGAATTTGATGAAAAGGGAATTTACTAATGGTAGGAATTTGTGTCGCCCTACTGTGACAAGATTTGCAACAAATTTTTTATCTCTTCAGTCTTTTGTTTCGATGAAGAAAGAGTTAAGGTAAATGTTTACAATTGATAAGTGGGTTGCATCTCAGCATGCTAGGTCTAATGCTGAAATGGAGGTTTGTAGTATTATATTGAAACATAGAGAATTTTGGTCACAATGTCAATTTGTTATCCGAGTTTGTGAGCCTTTGGTGAGGATGCTTCGGTTGGCTAATAGTGAAAACAAGCCAACAATGGGTTATATTTTTGATGCCATGGAGAGAGCGACGGAAATAATCAAGACCAATATGAAAAATAGGCCTTCTTTATACATACCATATCTGTCAATCATTAATGAGAGAAGGGAAAGACAACTTTCTTCTCCATTGTCTGCAGTTGGGGCATTTTTGAATCCTAGTGTGTATTTTAGACTAGATCTTGAAAAGCAAGCTGAAGTTAGTAGAGGAATACTTTTCACAATTACAACAATTGTTCCTCATGACACAATGCAAGATTTTTAAGCTCACAAATGGAGCTTTATAAGTTGTCTTATGAGAATTTTGGAATGCCGATTGCTATTCGACAAAGACGAAAACTTTCTCCAGGTATTACTTATTTCCTATTTCTTATTTGTTAAAAATTAATTATCACTTTATTTTGTTTATAATACTACTTTTGTTATCTTATAACTTGCAGTTTCTTGGTGGGATCAATTCGGAAATAGTGAATTGAGAAAGTTTACGATTCGGATTTTAAGTCAATGTGTGAGTGCAACTGGGTGTGAATGAAACTGGAGCACATTTTAATTTATCCACTCAAAGAAAAGGAATAGATTGGAGCATAAGAGGTTGAATGACTCAGTTTATGTTCGTTACAATTTAAAGCTTCGGGAAAGGTATGTTATTTTCATTATTATCATTATTAATTTCGATATAATTTCTTATAATTTTCTAATAATTAAATTTAATTGATTATTAGGAGTCTTAATAGCACAGGTAGTTCAAATGATCCAATTGCCATTGATAATATTAATGTTTTGGTGGATTGGGTTTCTGAAGAACTCAATTTGGTTGATGTGAATAATTTGGATTTGGAAGACAATCTTGGATGGAAAAACATTGACATGTCATTTGATGCATTAAATTTGAATGATAATGATGATGAAGCTCTTCTCAATGATGAGGATTTTGTACCAAATGATCACTAAGGTTGGTACAGTTCTAGCGGGTTTCCTCCCATTGACAATTGAATTCCAGGTTTTTATTTTTCATCTTCTTTCAATTTGAATTGTATTTGACGTTTATGTTAAATTATATATATTTAATGTAACTATAACGTTTTTGTTTTAGGTTTAACTTCTACTTGATTGTTTCTTCGTCATCAACTCTATTTGTAAATTGTTTAACGATATGTATTGTTCTTTTTTATTGGATGTTTTGAACCTTTTGATGTAATATTATTTATTAAGATGATAAAATTGTATTATTATAATATTTTTAATATTTTGTAATATTTTTAATTTTATAATTGTATGATAATGATTATCTTTGTTTATATTAATTGTGGTTATTATTTATATGTAAAAAATTATTGTTATTCATATTAATTGTCATTATTATTTATTATTAAGATTTTTGAAAACAAGGTTGATGTAAACAGTAAACTAGTAAAGTATATAGTACAACAATACAATATACTAATGGACTATTTTGTAAATTTTAAAAATTTTAAGGACTATTTTATAAATTTAAAAAATTACCCGAAATTGTACCCGGTACCGGTACAGTTTTGTTTTAGAACTCAATCCGATACCAAGCTCGATACGGTGTTCATAACTTTGATTCAAACGGCTCAGGGGACCACGTCATATGGTGTAGTAATATGAGGAGCGAATGGACACTTTCTAAACTGTCCCTCTGGCCTTTCGATCTCCAACTATACACCACTTCTAGCCGAAGTTATGGCTTTCAAGGAAGCTTTATTTTGGTTAACTCGTCCGGGCTTTACTTTAGTGGAGGTGGAACCGACTGTCTTCAGTTAGTGCAAAGATTCCATGGTTCGCGTCTAGGCATCAACGAGGTGGGAGCAATTTTGGAATATTGTAAATTCTAGTAGTTTTCAATCTTGTACTTTTAAATGGATTCCTAGGCATATAAATATGGTAGCCCACTTATTAGCCAAAGCAGCTACCGGGTATCCCCGTAGGTCTAGTTGGAACATACTACCAAATTTTTTGTTAAACACTCTACTATGTGATGCCTACTTTCATCACTAAGAAGGAAATTGCTTTAAAAAAAAGGTGATTCTATTACCCTCTTAATAATTAGCTGATTTGCAAGAGATTTAATTAAATACCAAATAAATGAGATGCAAAGAACAATTAATAAAAGTTAATTAATCCAAAATTAAAATGGGTCCATAGTATATACCAAAGTGCATAATTAGATATTACTTTATGGCACACGGGAAAAGTGTCGTAATCATCAACGTCATGAGCGAATCCTTTCATGGAAATGCCAAGTCTAAAGTAAGAATTGATTTAAAATTAATTAATTTATAAGATTAAAATTGTTAAAATTTTAATTATTTTATTTTTATATTTTAATAAAGTCATTTAAATTTGTTCTAATTAAATTTTGAACAACCTATTTAAAATTTTTGAAAAATTCAACCGATTCGTCCGGTTTAACTATAAAAATTTTAAACTGACCAATTTTTTGGTTCGATTTATAACTTTTTGGTTTAATTTACTTTAATAATTATTGCTATTAAATATCGATTAGTTTATTAATTGGTTGATTTTAATAAATTAATGCGTTCTTATGAACTAAAATAAATAAATTAATTTTAATTTAATAATCTGTTTTTAATTCAATTTTAAATCCTTTGATGGTAAGGACAATCTCTTTCAATCATATTTTAAATTCTTTAATTTTATTCAATTTTTAGTCAATTTTATAACTATTGATTGAATCTTTTAAACTTTAAACATCTCGTCTTATCGGTTTAACTTTGGATTAATTATTCCTTAATTCAAGATTCAAGAAAGACAATGATTAAACAAAATTAAAATGAAGGAAGAGAGTAATACTCTAATAATACAAGGGGCGAAAGGTAAATATTGTAATTAATATGATATTAAAAATTTACAACTTTGTTATCTTCTTTCTCTCTGTCTCAGTCAACTTAGAACAATCTTTCATAGACTAATACAACAACGACCACCGAATTCACCTCCTCTTGTTTACATTTCTATCCTTTTATAATACCACCATCACCAGCAATTCTTGTTGCAGTTCTATTTTCTCAAAGTTGCACGCTTTGAAATGGCTAAAGTCAGCTCTCAAGGTACGATTTTTATGCTCTGTTTCTTGGGTTTTGTGCTCGCTTCATTCCTGGTTATATGAGCTTTTTCTAGGATTTTGATGTTCTTTTTATCATCTTGAGATTGGTTTGCTATCTGGGTTTTAGCTGGTTTCACGGTTTGTGTTATGTCTCTGCTTCTTCTTTTCGTCGTGTCGTTCTTTGAGCATTGGTTTGATATGTCTTCTCTGAATTCTTTATTGGATCTTTCTCCGCAGATCTCTCTCTTTTTAACTACTAAGTTGGATATAGACGCCGTGTTTAATGATTTATTAGAGCGTCTTCTGGTGCAAAACAGACGCTTTAGCTGATGGGTGTGCATTAACAAGACTGTTACGAGATGTGATTGTTTGAATAAAATTTACCATTCTTGGCTTACGATCTTATTACGTACAGGGTTGTGTTTCTTGTTGCCTATAAGTTTGACATTGCTACACTTAGCTAAAGATTAAGTTCCTGTTCTTGATCCGGAAATGGCTGCCATAGTTGTGTTTTAACAGTGCTTTATATAACTGCAATTTCATTTTCCTTCGAAAAAATAAAGATTTTTTGTCGGTCAGAAAGTCCGATTGCAATTTCGATGCACCATGCTACTTTTTATCTGTATGGAATGTTGTGATTCTTTTCGTGGTAAATAGCAATCTTATTTGAAGGGGATAAGGTGACTTATATGGCTTAACCGTTGTTATAGTATGAATCTATTATCTATTATTTCTTTTATTTTAGTATTCATGATGTCTTCAGACAGATGGAAGTGTAAGTAATTGGAATAATCGTTTTTCTGATACAGAAGGAGGGCGTGGAGATAACAGTTCACTAGTTGTTTGCTTTGGGGAAATGTTGATCGACTTTGTACCAACAGTTGGTGGAGTTTCACTGGCTGAAGCACCTGCTTTCAAGAAGGCTCCTGGTGGCGCACCTGCTAATGTGGCTGTTGGAATTTCAAGACTCGGTGGTTCATCCGCTTTTATAGGCAAGGTGCATCTCAATCTTGTTTGGAGTTACTAATGGTTCATTGTTACATAGTCCCAACTCTTGGTTACTATCAAGTAAGATGCTTTCTGCTTTGATATGTTGAAACAGAGAACTAGTAGGCTAAATTTTTATCAGAAGTATGAGTAGCCAACCCTTTACCACATCTCTGGGCATTGAATACCAAATGTTTGTGTTTGATTAATTTAATTGCCAGCAATATTTGTTTTACATCATCAGAATTTCGATGTCTTGCATGTCAACCTTTTGTAACAAAGATAATAAGTGTGCTGTTTTCCTTGGTGATAAGCATTCAACATCATTTCTATCGAGGTTACTGCTTACCATTCGCATCATTCTTACAATTGGGCGATGTTAAGTCAATTACTTTCTGTAGCCAATGGATACTATAATCCCACCATGTTGCACTCTATTTCAAACTATCAGCACCCCCGAAATGTGCCTTTTCTTTCTTTTTTTTCCTTGTACATGACAAATTGAAATGTCCATTGTCTCTAAAGTGTGTTTAGATATGGTTCTAACTCAAATTATTTCTCATTTGTATCTCAGCTTGGTGATGATGAATTTGGGTACATGTTGGCTGACATTTTAAAGAAAAACAATGTCGACAGTTCTGGATTGCGGTTTGACTCTAGCGCAAGGACTGCATTGGCATTTGTAACTCTTAGAGCTGATGGTGAACGTGAATTCTTGTTTTTCCGTCATCCAAGTGCAGACATGCTTCTTCGTGACTCAGAATTGAATATAAATCTCCTAGAGAAGGTTCATTTCTTGTCACAATCACACAAGATTTACCAATTGAAGTTGAGTGTCATTTAGGAAACTCATTTGCAAATCATACTGATCACAGGCTAGGATATTCCATTATGGTTCTATCAGTTTGATCTCAGAACCATGCAGATCAACTCACCTTGCTGCCATGAAAATTGCAAAAAGGTCTGGCAGTATCCTGTCTTATGATCCAAATTTGAGGTTAGCATTGTGGCCATCAGCTGAGGCTGCTCAGAAAGAGATAATGGGTATATGGGATCAAGCTGACATAATTAAGGTGCAGTCACTCAGTGCTTTTATAAACTGCCACTTTATCCAAATCTAATGCTTTCCCTTATTTTTCAGAACCATGAAATTCTTTACAACATTGTGTTGATATTGCATAATGGCAGATAAGTGAAGAGGAAATCACATTCCTGACCGAAGGTGACGATCACACTGATGATAATGTAGTCTTAGAGAAGCTTTATCATCCTAACTTGAAGCTTTTGATTGTAACTGAAGGGTCAGAAGGTTGTAGATACTACACCAAGGTAAGTTTATCAGTTTCCATTTCTAGATATTTACATATTATGATTTGATTGTCATTTAAGCCATAAACTCCTTTTTGCTTCATACTTCCGTGTAGAAAGATTGCAGCACTCAGTATACTGGCCTCCTAAATTTCAATTTGTCTGTGTGTCAACTAGACCAGAAACTAGTTGTCATTTCCTGGTCTGGGAAAAAAGGTGTTACTACAATTTTTAATGAATTAGTTCAATTGATGATGTCAAAATCTTGGCTATAGTGTATCTATAACATGCCATGGTCATTGTTGTTGATGTAAATTTAACTTTTTTTCCTGCAATGAAATACATTCTTTCTTATCTACATCTTTTGTATCAATCTTCATAGTTGTTATTTGTAATGACAAGAACCATTCTGACAGTTGGAATTTTAAATAGTGAATCTTTTGACTATATGAGGAACATATTTTAATGTCAAAGATTCATTGTTGCAAGTATCTAGTGGTGGAGAAATCCATGATCTGTAACTTGGGAGAGACTACTATTTGCAATTGGTTGATCTCTGTAACTTGGGAGAGACTACTATTTGCAATTGGTTGATCTCTGTAACTTGGTTGATGTGGCATTAAGGAATTATAATCACTGAAATACGATTGCAGGAATTCAAGGGCAGGGTTGCTGGTGTTAAGGTAAACCCCGTTGATACGACTGGTGCAGGCGATGCCTTTGTCGGGGGAATACTGAGCAACCTAGCTTCTGATCTTGATCTTTTCAAGGTACATATTGTTGAATGCAAATAGTCTCTTCTTCTTCTCGTGGTAATAATGAAGACCTTGGACATCCTCGTGTTTCTTGAATAGGGAATGGGACTTTAAACTATGATCTTTTACCAAGATAGAACTTTTAACCATGACCAACTTAAATCACTTAATTTGACCTCTTTCATATAAGTTTTCCTAGTTAGCAGGAAAAGCTTCCAAGTATAGCTGGCAGGAAAAAATTTCCATGTAACCGCCGTCGAGCTCCTTAATGCATCAAGTTCTTCACAAGCATGGTTCAACAGAAAATTGAATTTAATAGCCTTTAGTGTGAAGTCTAGGTTATTCACATTCCAGTTGAATCAAAACATAGTTTAACAACCTCGTTCTTCTTATTGTCTCCTTTGATTATGCAGGACGAGAAGCGGTTAAGAGAAGCTCTTCTTTTCGCTAATGCCTGTGGTGCTGTGGCAGTAACAGAGAGAGGTGCAATCCCTGCTCTACCCACGAAAGAAGCTGTCCTGAAACTCTTGAGGAACATCAATGCTTGATAAAATCAGACAGGAAAATCTTAATACATGTTATTTCTTCTGTTAGGCTGTTTGTATTCTTACATAGGTAGGAGAAGGTAAAATTTTTGCTCCATTTGTTTTCTTTTCTGTTTTTTGTGTTAATTAAGGAATTGTATTAATACCAAAAAGGAGTTGCATGAAATCCCAAGAGCCCAATAAGGCAAATACAAGGATATACTATAGCTTCCAGACTTCTTTATTCAAATGATTCGTGAAACTTCATGATCGGTAAATAGTCTCCGTAATTGCTTAGCTAAAGTCACCTTATTTACCAAATCTAATTGGTGACTACTCTTGACTACTTGAAGCTTTGTGTTAAATTTGTCTGAGTCAAGGTTTCATTTTGCCAAGTAATGGAGATTCTCAAGAGGTAATGATTGGATCTGACTCCTTAAATAGGCGTTAGAATTCACAAGTTTGAGTTCTCCTGTATAAAATTTCAAAGGATTGAACTTTATTATCCACCAGTTAAATCGATTTTGTCGCTTAGTTTGAAATCATTGATTCAAGTTGTGTTATTAACATTAGGTGAATGTTGACAATTTCTTTTAGTTGTCTTGATGAATTATGGAGAAGAGGTTGATGGAGTTGTTGAAAAATGTTATGTATTCTGACAGAGGAGGGCCCTGGCCCTCGTTCTGGTTCACGATTTATCACTGTCTGTCTTGGTAATCATTTCCGGATTTATCCTTTTGAATGTACTGCCCTGTAATCATATTCTTGTTTGACACTGAATCCACAGTTTCCATTTCCAAATACTTCTTTTTTTTCCTCGTCCACTTAGCTCTTACCATTTTCTGGGTCTCAATACCTTTTCTAGATTCCTGAGTTTCTTGCTTTATTGTGTTCTGAAAAACTCCACCATTCATGTCAGACATGTATATATATATATACACACACGAGCACAAACAAAAGAACCGTCATTTGGTTTCATGAATGCCATTCCAGGGACAATCCAAATGCAGTTAGGGATGTTTAGGAGATTCGATAATCCAAAAACACCCTCTAATCTTCCAAACAATGTACTTTGGTTTGTCCATATCCTGTAAGATGCACAGAACTGTTCTTGATGTACTCCTTCATCACTGTTACTCCAGTTATGTTTCAGAATTTGGAATAACAGAGGATTTATTGTTTCAAATTCAACATGCTATGGTCTGTTTTCCTCCTGAAACACCAATTCAAGTAACCATTAAAGGTATATAGTAAAAGCTCACTTTCTTCAACCCTCTCATCCTTTCTTGCAAGAAAAAGAAAAGTTGAATGGATCGTGCAGTTCAGAGATTGCCAAGTTAATCAATGGTTGGGTACACCAAAAAACCAGCCTTGAATGCTTCTTGTTCCTGACCATCATTTGAAATGCCTTGTCATTTACATTTAAGCTCCTTCACCTAATTGCACCAATCAGGGTCTGACCCTGACCACGAGTAATGAAAGTTTCCCTGACCCTAACTAGTCACTCACCGAATGTTCGAAACCTATTAGGCTCCAGACCCTATGTTTTACTAAGTCCATTACCTAAGCCTTTGTCGGTAACGGAAACGACAGGTTGGTGACTCTGTTTACGTTATAGTTTCTTCTACGTTGAAAGGGCATAGGAAGCGGCAGTGAAGGTGGAGTCTGTACTCTGTAATACCCTAGCTGCCATTAACATCGTTCAGAAAGGTGACGGAAGATGACATAGAGTAATCAGTTCTTCCGTATTTTAAAATTTGAGGTTTTATAATTTATTGTAACATAGTCTTTGTCCAAATTTCAGTATTCTGGCTTGAACAGTGCATTTTCTGGCATTTGGTCTTGGTGGTTGGATAACTCTTTAATTAGCTCCTCTTATGTAATTGTCTTCCAACTTCCAAGTCCTACCTGACATTGATAAGGATTAGTTTCTTCTGACAAATGAATCTTAATTTTTTTAGAGTATAATTAAAACCTTATTAAGACATGTCATACTCATCATCACATCCAGTCCGAAGTCCCGCAATAAAGTGAAATTTAGAGAGGTCTGATAATATGTAGCCTTACCCCTATATAGTAGAGAAGTTGTTTCTGGTAGACCCACATGCAGATGTGACAATAAAATAGTAATGCAGGTTAAAGAGTAAATAAGTAAAATTGGCACGTTAAATCACTGTGTAAATAAGACATGCCATACTAAAGTCTTAAAACAAGACATGTCATACTAAAGTCTTACATCTATAATCCCTAGTTTTTTATGGTGCTGGATTGTAGGGAGCAAGATCTCAAGTGGGCATTTATTTATATTCCTTAATTTAAGGGACTTAATTATAATATAATCTTGAGCTACAAAATAGGTAACATAATTATAAAAAAGATCCAAGAAAAAAGGAGAATGGGATCACATGATTCACACAATTAAAAAAAAGAAGAAGTTGGGACCACAAATTAATATTCATAAATAAGATGTCTCTTCTGCATACCTCAAAAGGACGCTCTTGAAATTGACAAGCCCTAGGGCATTGATAGCACAGTAGAAGAAGAGAGAGTCTAAGGAATTAAAAAAAAAAAGAAAAGAAAAAAAGATGAAGAAGAAGAGGAAGAAAGCAAAGAGCTCTGAGGTCCTGTGGGCTTGGTGCTAAGAAAGGGTTTGTTAGGTTAGGTGCATAAGGACAAAGCCCCAATGTCAGTGGAGTGAGATTTTATTAAACAGTAGCTGTGAGGGCCCTGTGCTTTTTTTTACTGTCACATGTTGCGCATAAGACATAGTAGAGATTGGGTCCCCCCCTTAATTCACGGTAATATTTTGAAATTAGCAAAACCAAAAAAACCGGTCTAGACTTTGAAATTAGTCTCTTTAAAACTTTTTTTAATTTAAAAGATATAAATAATAATAATAATAATAACAACATTCCAATCAAAACCATTAATTAATAAAGAAACTGTTTTTAATAAACTCAAAAAAATAAAAAATACGGTTAAAAAAAGATATAAACACGTGTAATACGTAACCGGACCTTAGTTACGTATCTTAAATCGAATGTGAAAGGAAAATAAACGAAAAAATGTGAAAAATTCCTGATTTCAGAAGAAGGGAAAGGAGAAGGAGTCATCGACCTCTCTTGTTAGAATAATAAATTGGCTATTGCTTTCATAACTTCAAACGAACTTTTCGAAACCGAAACGAATGTGAATCTACTGCTGCCTTCACGAGATCTGCTCACCAGAATGTGTTAAAGTCTTTCTACAGTTTTCTCAAAATGTGAAACTCTAAATGAGTCAGAGTATCTTTTCGTTCACGATTTGCTACAATAACTACAAGAGGCTTTAACATTCTTTATATAACTTCCATATTGAGCTTCCTAATGAAAGGCTCAATATAGGTCCGGGCTGATAATAAATTAGGTTACCGGATAGGGATGATAATAAATTAGATCAAGTTGAATTTATGGTTAATTTGGTTTAATTTGATTTTTTCTATAGGTGGTATGAGTATAAGTTGTTCCAAAATAATGTCATTTTAATATAATTAATTAAAATTAAACTTGACTTATTCGAATTCTGGCTTGTTAATTTTAATCTAGATCAAATCAAATCAAAATTATCATTTATAACAGTAATTTTGAATTACAGCAAAAAATTATGATTTACATCAACTTTGAAGAAATTAATTGAATAGGAGTGAAAAATATGTTAAATTTTACAATAAATTTGTCAAATTATTTTATTTTTAATTTTATTAAATAATTTATGCATAGATGTCAAAATAAATGTGTAATTTCATCTTTTTACTTAAATGGAATTTAGGGTTTGTTGCTTAATAAATTCATAATTTATGGGATAATTACCCAATAAATTTTCATAATTATTCATAAATTATTATCAAATTAAAAAAAGTCAGTATTTTACAATTGGTCTCACTTTTTTTCTTTTAAATAAAATTCAATTGTCTCTTTAAACAAAACCTTATTCATAATTTAAAAATTTTATTCGATGGATTTAATTAAACACGAGTAAAGTAAAAAACTTGTTATGTTAGTGGTTGTGGAAGCAACGAAATCAATCAAGTAAATAAGGAAAAATAGTAGAACCACACAAAGAATTTTTATGTGGGAAACCTGAGTGCCGGGAGAAAAACCCATGGGACGAAGAGAGCCTGAAAATATACACTATGTCAAGAAAAAAAATTACAAGTGTTTTCTCTCTCACACAAACCCTATGATTAATGAAGAGTACACCAATATGATGTTTCAAATAACCCCCAAGGGGTGTTTATATAGTAGTATAACCCTATGGTAAAAATCTTACATAAAATAGGAACTTGAAATAGTGTCAAATAAAGAAAGAAAAAATCTACACAAAATGGGAATCTACATATAGTAGAAGTCTTGATAGCTTGGGTCATTATCCCAACAAATCTCCTCCTTGACACAAAACTGAAAGTAAGAACTCTCTTCGTCGTAAACCCCAAAGGGTGTTCAAGGATCAAAAATATCGGCTAACTCTAGGCAATGCTTGAACTTAGCAATCGATAGTGGCTTGGTCAACATGTCAGCAGGGTGTTTAGCGATGTGAACATTCTCAACAATAACTTTACCTGAGTCAATAATATCCTAAACGAAGTGGTGTTGAACATCAATATGCTTAGTCTTAAAGTGATACTTACTATTTCTCGTGAAGTTCATGACACTTTAACTATCACAAAAGATAACCAAGACATCTTGTTGTAGATTAAGCTCTTTCACTAAACCTCTAAGCCAAAGAAGTAATAACTTCTTTCATCCCTTTAGTAGTAGCAATATACTCCGTCTCGGTGGTTGATAATGTCACAATGGACTAGAGAAGATACCAACTAATAGTTAAACCATAAAGAGTAAAAACATATGATAAAAGTGACCTTCTCCGATCATAGTAAGCACTATAGTCGACATCAACATAGCCAACTACAACACCAAGATCAGAACAACTTTTGTCGAAGACCAAACTGAGCCCATTAAAACCCTTCAAGTAGCGAAGATCCATTTCACACCTTCCTAGTGCTCCTTACCAAGCTTGTGCATGTACCTAAATACAACACTGACAGCATAGGCCAAATCTGGCCAGGTACATACCATAACATACATTAAGCTACCAACTACATTGGAGTACGGAACACGAGATATAGATTCCTTAGCTTCATTAGTAAATAGGCATTGTTCAATAGATAATTTAAAGTGTGCACCCAATAGAATAGTAACAAGCTTATAGTGAGCTAAATTGAACTTTTCAAGCTTCTTCTGAATATATTTCTTTTGAGAGAGCATAAATTTACCTGCTTGATGATCCCAAATAATCTCCATCCCAAGAATCTTCTTAGCAACATCCAAGTCTTACATGTCAAATTCACTGATAAGTTAGGCCTTCAACCTATCAACAAGAGCCTTACTAGGTCAATCAACATGTCATCAACATAAAGCAAAAGATAGATGAAGGAACCATAAGGGAACTTTAAAAAATACACACAATTATTATAGCTACTTCTAAAGTGGCCTTGCCCAATCATAAAGAGTCAAACCTCGTATACCACTTTCTTGGAGATTGCTTGAGGCCATACAAAGATCTCTTAAAACGAAAAACATGATCCTCTTTTCCTTGAACCATAAAACCCTTGGGTTGATGGATGTAAATTTCTTGTTCAAGATTACCATGCAGGAATGCATTTTTCACATCCATTTGCTCAAGATCCAAGTCATGAAGAGCAGCAAGAGATAATAGTACGTGAATAGAGGTATGACAAACAACGAGAGAGAATACCTCATTGAAATCAACTCCTTCACGTTGATCAAATCCACGTATAACAAATCGAGCCTTATATCTCTTGATTTCAACACTGGGGATGCTCTCTTTAAGCTTATAAGTTTGCTTGCAACTAATAGCATGCTTACCTTTAGGAAGCTTCACTAATTCCCAAGTTTCGTTCTTATGAAGACTTTCAATTTTTTACTACATAGCACCAATCCAATTCCCAGTATCTGCGCTTCCAATAACCTCAGAATAATTCTTTGACTTAGAATAAGTGCCAACTTCTTGTGCAACAACTAAAGTATAAGCAAAGAGATCACAACCATAGCCCTTCGATCTCACTGATAACTAGTTATGTCTCTTATAACGATCTCGGGCCAACACATAATTAGGTTGCATTGGCAATGTATCAACTTATACAATGACATCGGTCTGAGTTTCCTGAGACTCAGAAGTAAGTGAGACTGTCTCCTTAGGGGAGTAGCAGGGATGACGAACTCTAACTTCTCCCTTGTACTAGCTTGATCATTTGCATAAGGAGAACATAACATAAGATCTTGCCCAGTAGAAAATATAACATCTTTATGAAATTCTACATCATACTATGATAAATTTTACGATATTTAAGATCTGGAGAATAAACACGATAACCATTAACCCCTTCCCCGAAACCTAAGAAGACACATTTAACAGCACGGGACTCTAATTTGCCCTCATTAACATGAACATAAACAGGACACCCAAAAGCACGAAGATTAGAATAATCAACATGGTTACCTGACCAAACTTCTGAGATTTTTCTATCGAGAGAATGATGTGGAGAATGATTGACAAGATAACATGCAGTAGCAGCCGCCTCAGTCCAAAACTCACGTCCCAACTTAGCATGAAAAAGCATGCATCAAACTTTCTCCAATAGAGTCCTGTTCATACGCTTAACAACTTCGTTTTGCTAGGGCTTACCAACCAAAGTGTGGTGTCTAGCTATAAGCACATCATGAATGCACGTGTTTTACCATATCAATCAGTCTTGTGTAAATATACGATTTGATTTATTTAGTTAAAGGATAGATAGGAATCATTTTGAATTTGATTTTATTTCCTTGTAAAGTGGAAACTAATTCCTTGTAATCTGTATTTAACATTGTAAATCTGATCAAGAGAAACAAGTTCTTTTCACCAAACAATTGTTTTCTTTATGGTATCAGAGCTCTTTATCTCTAGCCGAGACAAACCCTATTTTTTTTTCTTTCTTTGCCATTTTCCTCGAAATAACTGCTCCACCAATCCTCCGCAGCCTCCAACCCTACCTCTACCCATTCCCATTCAGCCTTGTCCCAATCTCGGTATTCACTCACAGGCTCACGCTGCTCCCCGATCACCATTGGCTTCCTCAGTTCAACAAGGTACGCTCTCATCAACCCCTACACCTACTGCTATATCTCATACTCCTGTCACCTCTATCCCATCCACACACAACTTAACCGATATTACAAGCCAACCCACTACTGCATCGTCCCCACCAACGCCTCCAAGCCAGCCTGCTGAGCCTCAACAAATACCCCCTCAAACTACTACCCAACGACCGGTTACGCGGTCTCAAAATAACATCTTTAAACCTCTAACCAAATTCAACTGCCTGGCCTATGTTCCACCTTCTACCATTCCCACTACTGTCAAACAAGCCCAAAAACATAAAGAGTGGAGGGATGCCATGAAACTTGAATTTGATGCACTAACGAGCAATCAGACATGGGACTTGGTTCCTCATGATCCATCAAAAAACATTGTGGCTTGTAAATGGCTTTTCAGGATCAAACACAAATCGGATGGATCGATTGACCGGTACAAGGCACGGCTGGTCGCCAAGGGCTTCACACAACGGCCCGGAATCGATTATCATGCTACCTTTAGCCCAGTGGTAAAGCCGACTACTATACGGGTTGTGTTGTCTATTGCTGTTACTCGTAATTGGCCTTTGCGACAGCTTGATGTCAACAATGCATTTCTGCAAGGTACTCTCCAAGAGGAGGTCTATATGTCCCAACCACCGGGTTATGAATCTTCGACGATGCCAAATTATGTCTGTCGATTGCGTAAAGCAATATATGGTTTGAAGCAAGCACCTTTGGCGTGGTAAACGGCTCTCACCACTCATCTCCTCAGTGTTGGTTTTCTTAAATCCAAATCTGATCCGTCACTCTTTATTTTTCAATCTGGTCAACTAGTAGTATTCCTACTTGTTTATGTCGACGATATCATTGTTACCGGAAGTAGTGTTGAAGCCGTGCACAAGGTGATACAGTCTCTTGCAGCCAGATTTTCGATTAAAGATATGGGTGACTTACATTATTTCTTGGGTGTTGAAGTATGTCGCTCGACTACTGGATTGTTTTTTAATCAGACTACTTACATAGAAGAGATTCTGTCCAATGAAAATATGCATGCATGTAAAGCTTCGACTACACCTATGAGCACTACTGCTGTGTTAACCGTTCATGATGGAGCTCCCTCCTTCGATGCCTCTCGGTTTCGGACGGTTCTCGGCAAGTTGCAATACTTGTCTTTCACTCGTCCCGACATTAGCTATGCGGTAAACAAGCTCTCCCAATTTATACATCACCCTTCTGAAATCCATTAACAGGCGCTCAAACGTGTCCTACGCTATCTTCGAGGAACCCCCAGCCATGGGTTACTTCTTCGGCCCTCGGATACACATGAGCTCGTGATGTATTCCGATGCGGATTGGGCAGGGGACATTGATGGCCGCAACTCTACCTCTGATCATATTCTGTTTCTTGGACGAAATCCAATCAGCTGGTCATCGAAGAAGCAACAAACCGTTGCCAGGTCTTCGACTGAAGCTGAGTTTAAAGCAGCAGCAAACTCGGCCTCGGAAGTCGGCTGGGTACACAATTTGCTTCGCGAGTTACACGTTTCTCTCACTACTCCTCCAGTGCTTAAGTGTGACAATATTGGGGTGCTCTACTTGAGCAAAAATCCAGTCATCAACACTCGCATGAAGCATGTTGCGGTCAATTTCCATTTTGTTCGGAATTTGGTGCACACTAAGCAGTTACAGGTTCAACATGTTCATACCACAAATCAACTAGCTGACATGTTAACAAAACCGCTAGCCAAGGCATTGTTTCGAGATCATTTACCCAAGCTTGGCATTGCTTCCAACTGCAAGCTTGAGGGGGGTGTATAAGCACATAATGAATGCACGTGTTTTACCATATCAATCAGTCTTGTGTAAATATACGATTTGATTTATTTAGTTAAAGGATAGATAGGAATCATTTTGAATTTGATTTTATTTCCTTGTAAAGTGGAAACTAATTCCTTGTAATCTGTATTTAACATTGTAAATCTGATCAAGAGAAACAAGTTCTTTTCACCAAACAATTGTTTTCTTTACTAGCGATGCCTTTCTTCTCGCATAGGTCGTCAAAAGCATCTTCACAGAACTTAAGACCATTGTCAGTTCTCAACCGCTTAATTTTCTTACATTTTTGTTCTTGTTAATGTCTTAGACGTCTATTATTCAAGAAGGTGTTAGTAGCAGTTAGACAATATTTTCTGTTAAAGGCTGTTAATAATGTTGATAGCAAATGTTAAATACAGTGAAAAGAGATTAAATGAAATACACAATTCATTCTTCTGGTATCAATCTCTGAATAGCTTACTCACTTCTATCTATGTATTCGTAAAATAAGAGTGGTATCAGAGCTTTTATTAAAGGATCTTAAGGGATCTGTGGAGCATTTCGTTGAACAAGAAAGTGGCATAAGCCTGAAAAAAGAGTATAGATATTGCGATGGAAGGATTTCCAAGCATGCAAGCACCATTATTCGACGGAGAGTCATACCAGATTTGGGCGGTAAAAATGCAAACATACCTTGAGGGACTGGACTTGTGGGAGCCGATTGAAGAAGATTATCATGTGGATCCATTAATAGACAATGCAACGGTGAATCAGATGAAGTATCAGAGGGAAAGACTTACCAGAAAAGCCAGAGCCAAGTCTTGCCTCTACTCAATAGTAAGTCCTTCGTTATTCACAAGAATCATGCATCTAAAAACGGCCAAAGAGATATGGGATTACTTGATGGCTGAGTATGAAGGAGATGAGAGAGTGAAGAGCATAAAGATTATTAACCTGATGAAAGAGTTCAATAAGCTCCAAATGGCAGAGGATGAGGCTGTCAAAACGTATGCGGCAAAATTGCAGGATCTTGTAGACAAGATTAGACTTCTTGGAAGTCAGTTTAAAGATGAAAAGATTGTACAGAAGATGCTCATATCCCTCCCAAAAAAGTTCAAAGCAACGATCATCTCTTTGTAAAACACTAGGGATATGGCAGATCTGAAGTTGTCAGAGCTAATGAGTTTTCTGCAAGCCCAAGAGCAAAGGAGAGCTCTAAGGATGTTGAAGTCACCGAAGGAGCACTCAGGGAAAGTCAAAAACACAATGGAGGGGGAAAGAAGAAAGGCTGGACCAAAGGAGGTGTAGAAGGCAAGAAACAAGAAAAGCAAGAAAATTCAGCAACATCATCGCAGTCCCAGAAAGATCCCTGCAAGCATTGTGGTGAGACAAATCATCGTCATTACAAGTGTTGGGGAAGGCCTGATGTTAAATGTAGGAAATTCAAGAAGCTCGAACATATAGACAGGTTTTGTAAAAGCAATGAGCAAGAGCAGAGTTCAGGGGAAGCTCATGTTGCTGCCAAGAAAGAAGAAGAGCAGCTCTTTGTAGCCTCCTGCCACAATACCACGATTTCGGCAGATAGTTGGATTGTGGATAGTGGTTGCTCAAACCACGTGACAAGTAATCTGAGCATTTTTAAGAATCTAGACAAGAATTACATCTGCAGAGTGAAGATTGGCAATGGTCAATTGATCTCAGCCAAAGCAAGAGGAGTTGTGGTGATTGAAAGCATGAAGGGTCCAAGGACACTTGAAGAAGTACTGTACGTACTTGATCTTAAGCAAAGCCTCCTTAGTGTTTCCCAACTGATTGAAAAGGGATATTCAGTCCTCTTCCAAGGTGGTTTCTGCACAATTACAACATCAGACGGGAAACTTCTGTTCAAGATTACAGTCAAGAATAGAAATTATATGTTGAATATATTTGATCAGCATCAGCTAGCATTAAACGCAAGTGTCAAGGTGGCAAGTCTCTGGCATAAGAAACTTGGGCATCCTCACTGGAAGGACCTGATAAAGCTGTCTAAATCAGACCTAGTTCAAGGAGTTCCAACTTTTGAAGCTGAGCAACAGGTGTGCACTACGTGTATACAAGGAAAGAAGGTAAGAATGCCATTTAAGGACAGCAAGTGGAGAGCATCCGAGTTACTTGAATTGGTCCACACTGATGTATGTGGGCCTTTGCCTGTTGAATCTTTGAATGGTAGCAGATTATTTGTCACTTTCATTGATGACAAGTCAAGATACTGTTGGATCTACTTCCTAAAATCTAAGGCAGATGTACCTGAAGTTTTCCAGACGTTTAAGCATATAGCAGAGAGTCAAAGTGGGTAGAAGATCAAGACGTTGAGAAGTGACAATAGAACTAAGTACAAAAATCAGAAAATGGAGAAAATATGTCAAGATAGTGGAATTATACATCAGCTGGCTGTGCCATACTCACCTCAACAGAATGGGGTGAGTGAAAGAAAAAATAGAACCATCATGAAAATGGTTAGATGTTTGCTCCAAGAAAAATTACTACCTAAGCTCCTTGGGGCTGAGGCTGCTGCTACTCAAGTGTTCCTCCTCAATAGATTACCCACCAAAGCGTTGGAGAAAAAGACATATGAAGCTTGGCACATGAGGAAACCGAACCTAAAAAATCTGAAGATCTTTGGCTCTCCTTGTTTCACCTATATGCCACAGCAGAAGAGGAACAAGCTGGACTCCAAGGCCACAACAGGAGTCTTCATTGGCTACTCTGAAGTTACTAAAGGCTACAGAATCTTGATTCCCAACAAGAGGGAAGTCAAGACCAGCAGAGACGTGACCTTCCTTAAAGATGAGATTTGGGATTGGTCAAAGCTGGAAGAAGACGACTCACAGGTGCAGAAAATGCTGATGCGTGGAGTTCAATTTTCTGAAACTACATCAAAAGAAGGATCTGAGGATGAAGACAGACCACACATAGAAGCAGAAGCTGAACATGGAGAAGTAGAAGAAACCAATTCACACGAGAGTGAAGAGGAGGTAGAACCAGAAATGCAAATAGATGATGATCTTGATGATCAAGTGGATCACATTCCGAAAAAAGGTACAAGATTACTATCTGATATTTACCAAACTTGCAATTTAACTCTTTGTGAACCAGGCTTCAAAGAAGAAAAACAAAGCAAGGAGTGGTTAGCTGCAATGGTGGAGGAAATCAAAATGATTGGAAACAACCAGACTTGGGAGCTTGTGGAAAAACCAGTTGACAGAAAAGTTATTGGTGTAAAGTGGGTTTACAAAACTAAAGTAAATCCGGATGGGACCTCGAACAAATTCAATGCAAGGTTGGTTGTCAAGGGGTACTCTCAGGTGAATGGAGTGATCCTTAATATATCTGCCTAGTAGCTAGACTAGAGACAATCCAACTGATCCTTAGTATACCTGCCGAGAAGGGGTGGCTAGTGCAACAACTGGACGTCAAGTCGGCTTTCCTAAATGGAGAGCTGAAGGAGGAGATCTATGTAGACCAGCCTGAAGGTTTCATTGTTGAAGGTCAAGAGGAGAATGTGTACAGACTTAGGAAAGCATTGTATGGGCTGAAACAAGCTCTAAGAGCTTGGTATCATAAACTTGATGCTTACGTACAATAGATTGGATTTGCCAGAAGTGAAAATGAGTTCACCCTCTACGTGAGAAAGAAAGAGAACAGAATCATTTACATGTGTGTTTATGTTGATGATTTGCTTCTAACTGGAAACAATGCCAAGGAAATTGAAGGAGTTAAGCTAAAATTGAAGAAATTATTCGAGATGACAGACTTGGGCATTATAACATATTTCTTAGGAACAGAAATCTATCAACATTCGAAAGGGATTTCCATTTTCCAAAGGAAGTACATCAGAGAAGTGCTTAAGAAATTTCATATGTTGGAATACAAACCAACAAAATCCCCAATGAACAATAAAGAAAAATTGCAGAAGGAAGACGGAAGCAAGGCCACGGATGAAGGAAGATACAGGAGCCTCATTGGAAGCCTGATGTACATAACGTCATCAAGACCAGATATTCAGTTTCCAGTGAGCATGCTTTCAAGATTCATGGCGTCACCAACAGAAATCCACTTGACTGCAGTAGGGGTGTTCAAGAAAACCCGCGAATCTGTGAACCGAACCTGAACCGCATGAACTAAACCTGAGTTTAGGTTCGATTCGAACCGAACCTGAAAAATCAGGTTCATGGTTGAGGTTCAGGTTTCTAACTTGCAGTTCTAGGTTTAAACCTGAACCTGAAAAGGCTGAAACACTCAAAAAAAATCTATCATATATTTGGATATAATTTATGAGGATATTAATAATAATAAATTCACTAGTATTTACTATATTTATTCTTAAGTAAAAAAAAAGAAGAAAAGGAAAAAAACTACTTTAATTCTATGTTATTAAATGTTAATCTTGAACATTGCTATTATAAGTAACAACTAATGCATAACACTCAATACTTCTACTTCAAATAGTAATTAAT
>JANKOE010000007.1:55164557-55176678 GCA_026284465.1 Erythroxylum citrifolium
ATTGCCGAACCTGACATTCAGGTTCAGGTTCAGGTTATTTACGAACGGGTCAGGTTACCCTACCATGAACACCCCTAGACTGTAGCTAAGAGGGTCCTAAGATATTTGAAGGGAACCTGCAATTTCAGTATTAAATATAGACGAACAGGGAACTTGAGAATGAAAGGATACAAGGAGAGTGATTGGGGAGGCTCATCCAACGACATGAAAAGCACATCTGGGTACTGTTTCAGTCTAGGTTCAAGATGTTTTCATGGGGGTCGAAGAAATAGAACGTGGTTGCTCAGTCGACAGCGAAAGTAGAGTTGATCGCTGCTACTGCTACAGTGAACCAAACTATTTGGCTAAGAAAGATGATAGAAGAGCTAGGTATTGCATTGGAGGAGAGCACAGAAGTGTTGATTGACAACAAGGCAGCTTTAGCGATCTCTCTGAATCCGGTTTTCCACGATAGAACAAAACACTTCAAAATGAAATGTTGCTTTCTAAGAGATATCCAGAAAGGAGGAGAAGTCAAACTCTTGTATTGTAAAACAGAGGAACAATTAGCTGACCTATTCACTAAAGCATTGCAAAGGAGAAGGTTCGAATATTTGCGGAATAGGGTAGGCGTATCTCAAGACTCCTAAGACAGGAGGAGCATGTTAGTGTCTTAGACGTCTGTTAGTCAAGAAGGCGTTAGTAGCAGTTAGACGATAGTTTCTATTAAAGGTTGTTAATAATGTTGACAGCAAATGTATAAATACAGTGAAAAGAGATTAAATGAAATGCACAATCATTCTTCTGGTATCAGTCTCTGAATAACTTACTCACTTCTATCTACGTATTCGTAAAATAAGAGTTCTCGATCAGGGTTTTTCCCTCCTTAAAAGTGGGAAAAACTTAACTCTTCTTCTTTAAGAAAAACACCTAAACCTTACAGGAGAAATCATCAATAATGGTTAACATATACTTTCTACTACCTCGAGAAGTAACGAGAGAGGGACCCCATAGATTATAATGAATATAATCCAGAGTATCTTTGGTCTTGTGAATCCCCAGGGGAAGAAAAACTCACTCTAGTTTGTTTATTGAAGACACAATATTCACAGAACTCCATATTACCTGATCTCTGGCTCTATAGACCCCCCTTGCACAAGATTTGCAAACCTTTCTCACCCATATGGCTTAGGCGGTAATGCCACAACTTGGTGGAATCTTTGTGAGACTTAGATGAGGCAACATCAATAGCACCAATAACAATAGAGTCCTGCAACACATAAAGAGCATCGTGTCTTTTCCTTTTAAAGATTAAAAGATTACCTCGAGATACCTTCATGACTCCGCCTTCAAAGGAGTACCTACATCCAAGAGACTCAAGTGTACCAAATGAAATAAGGTTGCGTTTTAAATCAGGAATGTGACGAATATTAGAGAGGGATTTAACAACACCATCATGAGTTTTAATATTGATTATACCATTCCCCATCACATCAAACTGTGCATTATTAGCTATAAAGACAACACTCTTAGCAGTTTCATAGGTGGCAAACGCGTTCCTGTGAGGACACATATGAAAAATATAATTGTAGTCTAGCATCAATTCATCTTTGGATCGTTGTTCGCCTTAAACAACCAAAAGAACATCACTTCTTGAATTAGAATCAACTATAGTTTTTACCTTCTTTTTGGAGTTTATTTTTCAATTTATAATAGTCTGAGACCCAGTGTCCGAGTTTCTTGCAATATTTACATGTAATATTGGCATCTTTTCCTATGGAAACTTTTCTTTAAACAACAAAGCAGATTTAGCTTCTTCTAAAGAGAGAGTTTCACGATTACCATAAAGCATGATTTCTTTAAAGTGGATATACGAATGAGGTAGTGAAATAACAAGAAGCACTGCTTGATCCTCATCATCAATTTTATTATTAAGATTTTCCAAATCAATAATAATGGAATTAAACTCATCAAGATGAGATGGAACAGGTGTACCTTCGAACATTTTGAGGGTAAAGAGATGTTCTTTGAGACAAAGTTTGTTAGCTAGACTCTTCGTCATATAAAGGGACTCCAATTTTAACTAGAGTCCTACAGTAATCGTCTTATGGATTACTTCCGGAGCACTTCATGCGTCAAGCACAATTGAATAGTGGACAAGGGTTTTTAATCCAACCATTCCCAATCCTAGTCTGACATATTGGTGGGTTTCTTTATCTTGTCAGACTAAGCTTTCTTCAATCCATGTTGTGTGAGACCAACTTGTATCTGGACCTTCCAAATAGCAAAACTGATTTTTCAGTTAAACTTGTCCGTGTCGCATTTGGTTGAAAGAGACATGGCTACAAGACTTGATTGATCGAAATGAACCTTGCTTTGATACCAATTTGTTGTGTTAGTAGTCGCTGAAGTAATGAAATCAATCAAGTAAATAAGGAAAAACAGTAGAAGCACACAAAGAATTTTTATCTGAAAAACTCTGAGTATAAGGAGAAAAACCCATAGGTGAAGAGAGCCCAAATATATGCACTATGTCAAGAAGAAAAATTACAAGTATTTTCTCTCTTTCACAAACCTTAGGACTAATAAAAATTATACCAATATGATATTTTAAAGGACCCCCATAGGTTGTTTATACAGTAGTATGACCCTAAGATAGAAATCTTATACAGAGTAAAAATTTGAAATAGTATCAAATAAAAAAAAAGAACAAATCTAGGCAAAGTAGGATTCTACCCAAGGACCAGAAGAAGTCTTGATAGCTTGGTTATTATCCCAACAAAACAACCAAAAACGTTAGAAGATCCGAACCAAACCTAACATTGATTGAAAGTTTGAATAACGCTTTTGTCATACTGTTCCTTCTAATCTTGTTTCATCAATGGAAGAACTGCTCCAGATTCAATGGAACAGGAAAATTTGAAAAAAAAAAAGAAAAGGAAAGGCTGGACAAGACACTGTTAGCATTAACAAATGAGGTCCACGAAGAACTGTTTGATTCCTGCGAACTTGTCTTGCCTTCTTTCGCCTGTAATTATTCCAAATATTGAATAGACAACTCTAAAATCATTTCGTCGTCTGTCATAACTCATAATGCTTACATGCAATATTTATTCCTTTAATTTTAATTTATTGATAATTATTATTTTTTATTTTGTCTGATATCGTTTTTTTTAAGAAATATTATGATATTAGTTTAAAATTATAAATAAAAATTAAATGATTTTTAAACAATATAATGTAATTAATAATAATATTTTAAAATACATAATTTAAAAATTATTATCCGTATTTAAATTTTTTTTGGAGCATTATTTTAAAATTAAATTTGTGGGTTGCTCATAATATTGTAATAAAACTAAACCTTGTGAATTCTATTTAGTAACACCATCAATGTTATAAATATCAAATCAATGTAGTTGGTTTAATAGTAAAAGTTTTGAATATGTCAATTTTTCGGTTTAATTTAGTTTTTTTCTTTTGGTTTTAAATCAGGATATCTACCGGTGGACCCAGTGACTAATCCCCTCGCTGGTTTGTAGGCACCTCACTGGGTGGGACAGCTGACCCAAAAATTTAAGGCTGCTCCATAACGGTTTAATTTAGTTTGATATTCTTTGTTGTAAATCAGTCAGTTTGTTAATTAATCGATCATTTTTTGTAAATAATTAATTTTTATAAATCAAAATAAACTGATCAATTTTTATTTAATAGTAACTTTTTTAATTTAATTTTAAAGTTTTTAATAAATAAGTATAAATTTTTAAATTTAATTTAATTTTTAATCATTTTTAGTAAACTTTTAAATATTGTATTATCGGTTTAATTTACGGTTTAGCTTTCACAACATTTAACACCGTAACTTCGGGAGATTCTTGAAAAAACTCAAAGCAGTCCTTTTTTTTTTTTCAAGGAGCACTAACCATCGTTGGTGTTTACTGTTCGATGGCCATGGTACTAAGAAAGGAGTTGATAAAGAAATTATATGTTCAGTGTTCAGAGGATAAGCGTCATTACACAGAAGCTAATGTAATGGATGGGTCATATTGAAGATCCCAAATAGACAAACGAGTATTTAAAATTCTCAGGCCAGAGGTTTTGTGAATATATATCACCTTGTAAATCGAGCTCCAGAGATGGAGATAGAGAGAGAGGAGAGAGCGTAGAGAAGGTGGTGGTCCGTGCGTGGTCATATCGTCATCTTTCTGTTTTGTTTTCTTTATTTTACTATTTCAATTCCCAATGAAAGAGACCGGAGATTGGTCTGGTTAAAAGAAAATATACAGTAGGAAGTGAGTGTATCAGATAAAACCAGAGAGAAAGATGAGTAAGGAACAAGACCCTTTCCGTTGTACTTTTAATTCCTGAAATCAAATGAGGTTGATTTGTGCTCCATGAATCCGCTTTTTTCGCTTCTACTTCAGCGTCCTGTAAGCTTTTCAACGTCCTCACTAACACAGAGACTCACTTATTCACTTCCAAGGCTCTGAAAGCATCCAACTACTTCTGCTACTTCTCGTCTTTGTCGTTGTCACTCTGATACTTTCTCTTCGTAACTTTTTCTTTATCTGCACCAAACTCAGTTGAAAGCAAAAGCTAGAACAGTGAAGCTTTACTAGAAATGGGAAGAGACTGGTATTGGGGTTCGAGCAAATCTTCCAAAAGAGACGGAGGAAGAGGCGGTGGCGGTGGTGACGACGGTGGTACCACGGTAGCTACTGGTTGCATGTGTGCTGTTTTTCAATTGTTTGACTTTCATCAGTTTCAATTTGCTCATTTACAACAACAGTCTTCTTTCAAGCCTAACTCTTTCATTCCTGAAGAGGTCGATCTCTCCAAAGGTAACTTCTTTGCAAGTCCTTTATAATTTTCCTGGAAGGGAAGATTTGGGGAAAAACCTTGACAGGTAGCTTTTAGTTTCAGGTATTAAAGCACCAAGGAATAGCTTCGAACTAGAGAAGACTCAATCGTTGCCATTAGTTGTCGAACATGACAAGTTAGCTATTCCTGTAAGAATGACAAGTTCCCTGTATTTTGTGTGTAGTTTTTGCGGTTTATGTGTTCCTGTAAAGAGAGTAATCTTCAGTTGTTCTTCTGAAAATTCCAGATGGGTATTCAAGTTAGAACCAATGTGGATTCGAGATCAAAATATTGTTCGTACTCAGATATCAGCTCATCTCCAAGTGCCAAGACTCCAAATTTGGTTGCTAGACTCATGGGTCTAGATGTTCTTCCTGATATCTACTCTCCTAGGTCTTCTTCTTCATCGAACCTCGGAGCAGCAAATTCAGAAGGCAACAAGTCCGATTTGCACCACCATTTCCGACCTCGACAACCTCTTCAGAACAAATCAGTTAGCCCCAGGACGAGTTGTGATCATTTCACAGGTTGTCGTTCTTTGCCAGAGACACCTAGAATATCGTCTGCTAGAAAATCAGACGTGGATCATCATCACCGCTTGTCGCTTCAAATCAACAAGGAAAACTTAAGTGCAAGTGTAGAAGAACTTGTGATGTCTCGTATCCGAAAAGAACTGAAAGCTGATGACGAGAACAGAAGTCCAGCCCACTATGCGAGGCAGATAGTGAAGCAGCTAAAAGAAAGTGTTGGAAGGAAAGTTGGATCAGACATTACAAATACAGTGAAGAATAGAGAGAAACGAAGCAGAGATGAGCTTGTTAGTCAATTGAAGTCAAAGAAACTTTCTAAAGCTCTGATCAAAGTTTCCGCTGATGAGTCAAGCTCAGGCAAGCAATCCATATCTTGCTCTCCGATACTCAAAGTCCTTGAACACAAAACCAAGGTAGAGATCAATGCCCTTTACAAGAACACGAATGCCTCAACAAAGCAACAAAGAGCAAGCAAGAAAGGGACAGAAGAAAGGTTTGGTAAGTCGCCATTAAAGCTCAGGAAACATCCTCAGACATCACACAATATGAGGAACAAGCAAGAAGAACCATTTGTTCGTCCGACAACAGCCAACATTTCTGATAAAAAATGCAAGCGAACTCCATTATCTAACGACCTCCTTAACGTTGTAACTGTCTCCAACTTGCTTCCAGTCAAGAAAGACCGAATTCCTCAAAAACAGGTTAATTATGCTCTTTTAATCTTCTCATTTTCGTTTTAAGAGTGGTTTTTGGTTTCTTAGCTTTTGAACATATAAGGATGAAGAATAAGAGTTTTGAAGTTTCTGTAACACAACGTTATCTTTGGCAGGTATCAAATGCTCAGGAATCGAAAAGTAGCTCACAGTTATCTAGTTGTTCGAGCCGTTCGTACAAGCCGCAACAAGTGACGCAAATGCTCGACTCCCGAGACGGCATTACCAACTGTGATAATCATAATGGTGCCGGCAACTCAACTTCCACCACCGGCGGCGGAGATATCGTTGCATCAGAATATCGTGAATACATCACAAAAATAGTGAGATGTACAGGCATAGACAAAGATACTCCATTGTCCTTTTTTACATGGTTCTCTCCCTCTCATCCATTAGACCCTTCTACTTTTGACCATCTCGAAAGTTTTACCACCACCACCAATCATCTGGCAAGTTGTGATCGACTCGATCAACGGTGCAACAGAAAGTTACTGTTTCATCTAGTGGATGAAATCCTGGTGGATATTTTGAGACCTTACATTAACCTAAAGCCTTGGACAAGCTCAGTTAGGCATGATCACGGTCGAATGACAAAAGGGTCACATTTAGTTGATGAACTGTGTTCGAAAGTCGGAAGCTTTCCTCAATCCAATTGTCAGGTTCTTGAAGACATTGACGCCATAATAGACAAAGACATGCCACAACTTAAGCTCCAAAACGACATGGCGTTTGACCACGAAGCAGAAGGAATTGTACGGGAGATAGAGAAGGACTTGTTAGACACGTTCCTTCACGAAACGGCATCCATGTTGTTGTATGGCTAGGATAGGGTCGAAACTGCATGCCCTTACAGTGATCTGGTGTATGCGGTTCCAATGCTCTACAGTGGGCTCTACAGACAGAGAGCAGAAGAGTCACATGGCACCTTCACGTGATGAGATGCTATTTGTTGCGGTCCTGAGTGGGTCCCACCGAGATTGTGACTCGTAAAAGAGGGGAGTGAATGCGTGAAGTCTACACGTGGAGATTCTCCCCCCTTTTTTTTTCCTTAAAAGACAACAATTGGCAGAGGATTCAACGTCTTAAGCGTATATATATATGTATAATTAAGTTTGTAGTAATCTTTGTATAATTGAAGAGCTTCAAGATAATAAGATTGTGCTTTGATTATATTATGATTTCTCTAACACCTAATGACTTCAATATCTTATGATGGAGTTAAGTCACTCTGATTATTTTTTTCAATCTAATACGCGAATACAATTTCTGATTAAAAAAACCCGATCTCGACCTCGAAATGATGTATGTAAATTTTTTGCAAATAATTTAGAATTTTGAATTAAAAACTCATATTTCATTCTTCATTCTATAAAAGTTGTTTGATTCATTAAGAATATCAATTATTGTACTTGACAAATAAGATTAATTTGTTTTTCCCTCGCATCTCAACCTTTTTTTTTGTTACAACATAAAGAAAAATAAAGAGACTAGTTCATAGTATCGAATTCCCGACGAAGGGATCGATAGTAAAGGGTTCCTTGCACGTCGCGATGGAGTGCATCCAAAAGGTTCCAGGGAGGCTCCCGAAAAATATGCAGTCCCCGCGGTATGACCGAAGCTAGGTATGCGAAGTGATTCGCACATTAGTTCCCTTCATTAGGCGTATGTTCAATGTGTACGGTTCACTCCCGCTAAAATAAGTTACGAATACTTGCCACCAAAGAAGAAATCTCAGTCAGAGCCTGAAATGAAGATGAAAGAATATTAATGACTTCGAGGGAATCGACTTCGAGAATCACACGTCGATAACCCCACTCTCAGGCCAACAACAACCCGGAGTACATCCCATAAAATTTTGCCATGACCGGAAGACCGACTCCCAACTGTTGTAAGAATCCGCCGCACCAATTCCCTTGCTAATTATGAAAATTTAGTTTGAGAATGCAAATTAAGCGAAAGAAACTAAGATGAATTTTAATTATGTATACAACAAAAATAACAATAACTCAGTAAAGATTTTGTTGAAATACAAAGTCTAAGAAGCTCTAATAATATTCATCTTTTCCTTAACTAATAGAGAGATTGTTTTAACAATATTCGTGACGATAAGTCGTAATTTACGATGTTAGTGGCCATACACTATTTACGACTTTTCTTTCTTTATGAATTAGAAATGAACTTTCCATCAAAATTTGAACTCAAAATAAAGAACTTTCAACTTTCTCTACCAAATATCGTCACCCTAACTTGATAACTCGTGGAGTATCTGTTCCAAACATGGAAATAGAAAAGGACGTTTGGTAAAGTTGAGATTGAAAGGAGAAAATGTCGAACAAATTAATGGAGGGGTCGGACCAGAAAGTAGAAAAGAATTGAAAACTTTAACTAAAGTTATCGAGCGGATAGCTAATTATGCCGAGCTAGCTTTTTCAAGATAGACTTGGGACGATACATAACATTTCATGGAAGTTTGAGCTTGTGAGAACTTAAAACAAAGTGATAAAGGGTACATGAAGAAAAGATGTTTTGCATGGACCCAACACATGTACGTGAACTGAAAGCTTCACGACAGCACTTGAGACTGTAATAAGGACAACTTGTCCGAAGCCAAATGGGAATCCATGACCTTAAAAGAGTGAATCCCATTCAGGAATCTTTTCACTGGCAATGTTTCACTTAAATTAAGAAGAAAGCAACTCTAGTTAACTTGTTTTGTAACTTTTTTCCTATATTTCTTTTAGGTTAAATCAATTTTCGAATTGGCACAGAATCCATTGTCTTCTTATCCTCTTGTTATTCTTAACTCATGCATTGAAGCAGAGTGAAGAGGGAGATGAATGCTGATTTTCCAATGCTCAGCAAGACCAATGACGTTGAATTCTAAACTTTGGTCTAAAATATGAATCACAATTGCAATATTGTGAAAGAATATGTTTTTTTCTAAATACTTTTCTCGAACAAAAATAGTTTAATTGAGAAAAATGCAATGATTAAAAAACCTAATCGGTTTGACTTATTCAACATAAAAGCTTCTAACTGTCCAACTTTTCGATTCGATTTTTAACTTTTTAGTTCAATTTATTTTAATAACTCTTGTTATTAAAAACTGATCAATTTATATTAATTAATAAGTTCTTATAAACTAAAATAATTCAATTAATTTTTATTTAATAATATTTTTCAATTTAACTTCAAATTCTAATCATGTTTAAAATTATTTAATTTTATTCAATTTTTAGTTAGTTTTATGACGGTCTAATATCGGTTGAATCTTTTAAATTATAAACCTCTTGTCTTACCGGTTTGACTTTCGATCCAGGTAAAAATATTACAAATTTGGACAAAACTACATATTATGTTCTTTGAAATATATGCTTAAGAAAATATGATGGAATATCTTTTAGTAAAATTATTAGTAATAATAATAAGTAAAAATTTAAGAAACATATCCGAAGAGAAAAAGATAGAATCTTAAATTTTATCCTTTTTTATTCAAATAAGATAAGACCCCTATAAACAAAATATGGTTATAATAAGATTATAAAAAATTAGGTTATAAATTCAAAATATATTAAAAATAGTACACGTGTCGACAAAATAACTTACTTACATATTATCGAAAAATCAACTTGCAATAATATATAGCAATCAAATATTAGAAAACCCCACCATCGTTGAAAAAGAAAAGAATTCTTTTTCTTATTTGTGCCAACTTGTCACTGAATAAAACTTGGGGCCAGAGTTTTGTCTTCCGCAAAGGATCTATCTAGTTCGAACGAGAATTAGTTTGAGAATAGATAATTTAAAGATGTCTTCTTATAGTTGGTACCCTCCTAAGATACCTCGTGAAAAACTAAAAAAAATAAAATAAAATGAAAAACATCTCAGGATTATAAATTGTACATGAAAAGGGGTTTCCGTATTTTTCTCATTATCAAAACCTCTTTTGTCTTGTAAGAACCAAACAAACTTAAGGAATTCACTTGACATCCCCATTAGAGTCCTTTGGAAGAGGAGGAGACCCAACTTTTGTCCTTTGAAGGATAAAAGTTGGTATGTAGTTGATGATCATGCATTATCAGGATTAGCTGCCATGTCTCAGCTAGTCAGTTTCAGCTTTCAGCGGCCTCCATTATATATATATATGTATAGTTCCTTACTGACCGGGCGTTATAATCTCTTAACAGAAGCTGTCGAGCATCAGTACACAGTAGGGCAAATCCTGTAAATGAATGCTGACCATGAACTAAGCGGGAAATTTCAAACAGCAGCAATGACCTATGCAAATATGCAAACGCAAGTTCAGAGTTTATCCTCAAGAGAGACTGCATGTGGGTTTTGGTTGAACATGTGAGGTTTAATTATTGATAGCCTGTAATGATGAGCAGATCTGAATGTGATGGTTGCTTCATATGGTTGACCCTCTCCATTAAATGATGTTGGAAGTTGGAACTGGAATTCTTAGGTAAGAAGTAAGATGGTTTACTTTACCCTCAAAAGGGTTTTAAGTGATGAAATTAAATATTTTTAAGAGTTTTTAATTTAAGAGATTAAAAATTAGTGTGAGAATATAATAAATGTCAGTGAAATATGTTGACATTTGCAAGTATTATTTAAGTCAACTCTGTTATTTAATTTTAAATTATTAAATATTTTATTTGAATATGTAATTTATAAATAATTATATATAATTGACAAATTTAATTAATATACACATATATTTTCTAGTTTAAGCATTATAATAATATAATTTAAACTTTTTAACACTTTTAATTTTTTTAATTTAATAACTAAAAATTTAAAACTTGTATAAATTAAGTCAAAAGATTATTTTTGTTAATATTACGTATTTACTAAATATTATGTAAACTTAATATTATGTAAACTTACATCTATTAGTTACACTAAAAATTATTTTAATATGATTCATACGAATTTTTTAAAATTAATTATTAAATTTAAAAAAATTATCTATTTAATATTAATGGTGAGTGTCATCTAAGCTTGTGAAGTACGTTGTACCAATAGTGATCACCACTTTTGGAGGCGAGATTTTATGGTATATTAAATGTGACGTGACAAAGGCTCCATTAATGTATAGGGTCTCTAGACATGCAATTCAAGGCTGCTAACTACTTGTAAAGGTTTATTTGTGTAAGGAATTTATAGCCCAGATAGGCATTGCTGCCCAGTTTTGGAGTTCTACAGTAGCCTAATCAAAGGAACAACAATCTAACTGATGTAGTTGAGTGGCAGGGGCTTATTTATCTTTAACTAAAAGTTAGGGGTTCGATTCTTAACTTTAGGTATGAAGCAGCCTTAAATTCTTAGGCCAGCTGTCCCACCTTGTGAGGTGCCTACAAACCAGCAAGGAGAATAGTCACTGAATTCGCCAGTAGATACCCTAGTCTAAGATCAAAAAAAAAAGGAACAACAATTTACTGCTGATCCGATGCAAGCGAGATTTAGTTATGAGTAGATAGCTTAAAGGCGTGTTTTCACAGTTGGGATTTTTTTAGGACACCTTGTGGGCTAACAAAACAAAAGATCAGATCTCTTGTTTTAGTTATGTGTTTTTATCATGTTTTATTAAATCTTATTTACATATTTATGTAGATCTTACGTAAATATATGAATGAGATTTAATAAAACAAGGTTGAAATATAGTAACTAGAATAGAAGATTTGATGAACTATTCAAAAGGACTGCTTCCAAGTCTTTAATTAGATAAAATTTCCTAATTATAGTCTTAATAAAGTCATTTATTAATATTAAGTTGTTTAAATTTTAAATTATGTGTCTTCACTGAACATGTTTGAGAATTTGTTAAGCTCAAGCTTTGTAGATCGACTAAGCACATTAGGTCTCTCAAAAACGATCATGAGGAAAAAAAATAATTAAGATGAAAAGATGTATTTAGACTAATACTTCCTCCTATTTAAAATAAGTGTCGTTTTAGAGAGATTTTAATTATTCAAAATAAGTGTCGTTTGTAACTTTTTATGCATATTTATGATTTTACTTCCAAAATTACCCTTT
>JANKOE010000007.1:55179557-55191597 GCA_026284465.1 Erythroxylum citrifolium
ATATAGAAATATATACAAACAATTAAAGAATAAATTTAAATATATTTTCTATTTTTAATTAATAAAATTTTTATTTTATTTTTATTGTTTATTAATTATATACAATTTATTAGTAATTATATAAAAATATTATTATTAATTATTTAATGTATTTTATTTTATTTCATTCCATGTGATTTATATTTAAAAATTATTTATTTATATTTTTATTTACATAGAAATATATACAAATAATTAAAGAATAAATTTTTAACATATTTTTTATTAATCATTAATAATTTCTATATCATTAATTAAAAAATATATTAAATATTTATTAATAAAAAATATAATAAAAAATTATTCTTTAATTGTTTGTATATATTTCTTTATCATTAATAAAAAATATATAAAAAATTTATTATTTAATTGTTTGTATATATTTCTATATAAATAAATAATAAATAAATTATTTTTAAATATAATTTTTATTTTACTATTAAATATATAATTTATTATTATTAATATAAAAATAATATTATTAATTATTTAATAAAATTTATTATATTAAATATTATCATATTCTATTTAATATATTAATATTATGAATTGGTCACAGTTGGTATTAAGAAGAATCATTGAAGGTATATTAGGTTGTATGTATTTATTAGTTTACGTTTTATCATAAACCTTCCGAATCGGAGGTTTCTTATTTTCATTGTTTAGGATGGAATAAAACATAACATAAAACCCTCTGCTTCTATCCTATTTCATTCCATTTCATTATAAAACACTCAACCAAATGATAAAAGTGTGTCATGTTCTATCTCATTCTATTATTAAACCCTCAACTAAACAAGGCTTAAACTAATTCCGATTTAAGTTCAAACTTATCATTACTCATATTTGAGATATAATACTAGTTTTCAGTGTAATTTTCTTTAAAAAGAACATCTTCACACTATAAGACTATGGTACTCCTTAAATTTGAGTCTCAAGTTGAGCATATATAATGGCATGTAGCATGATGTTGAAGACAACCTGAACCTTGAATCTCTCAAGCAAGGCAAGGAACTCTCATAACTCAGAGAAGGCTAATCTTATCTGTTCCTTGGAGAAGTATAACTCTACAACCGTGTTATATTGGTAGATAGTTGAGTCAGTATCACATGAAACTTGCTCGACACGAGATCATAATTACGACATAGTTACAAGAAGAAGCCATTATCAGACAAGAACATGCGTACATAATTTGTCATATTCTTAAGCAACACGTTAACTATTTAGAATTGTAGGAAATCTAGACGATTTGCATTTCTGGGAGTCCAATGAACAGTTCAGTCCCAACCTGCTCTGAAGTACTGTTGCTACTCAGACTGGAGTATGTTTCATTTTCTTGTTCATGAGTAGCTTGCACGCAAGATTTTGCACCGGACTGTCAAGAGTTTAACGTTAATGAAAACATATAAAGGGAACCGTTAAAAAAAGAAAAAAAAAACCATGTCCAAGAAGCTAGACTAAGAAGTACAGACAAGGATGTCCACATTTTCCTTAGAGCACATAGTTATAAATCAGGCACAACCCTCCATTATTGACTAGGAAATGAAGTTTCAAGCTCTAGGTTACGTATGGTGTTCTATGGGACCAATACAAGTCTGTATTAAGCAATGAAGGTTCCAGTCTGGGATTCTAGTTTATAACATGTGCTGATCATGGTTTTAAATCCCGATTGCAGTCCGGACGATTTATCATAATTGCATCTGCATTGTTCAACCTGTAGTCCGCAATTTAAATCCATAATGCTGAATGCTAAGGTCATAACCGGTTTCACAGTGAATTTCTTGGTTTCATGATTCTAGTTTGTCTGAGTCTTATATTCTACTGATCTTAGTCTATAAGAAAGATCTCTCAAAAGGTATAAGAGTTGATAGTTCTCGTTGGAGAAGACAGTCCCCTACCTTTTCTTATAATCTCGCATGTTCTTCCAACAAAAGCCTTTCCTGAAAGCATCAGTTAAGAGTAGAAAATCAGGAATCAAAGTAACAGAAGATGAAAAAAACCTGAATCCTTTGAACTATAAATTTTGATAATCTTTTTTATGATACTGTCTACCTTAGCGTTTTAATTCATGTATCTGCCCCGACAATAGCTGAGCATGAATTGTATATATCAAGTACATTAGATTTTAGGTCAATTCCATGTCTAACATACTCTCCATTTCATACCAGACTTGCAAGAAAATGCCACGAACCTTTCTTGCCCTTACATTACTTAAGCTCCTTTCGAGCTGGCTTGCAATGTCTTGGAGCTCGTCGCTGGAATATGAGCTTAAACTACACTGTCCCAGAAGTTTCCTAAGTGCATCAAATTGTTCTTAAGCTAATGCTTAGAGGTAAAAAGTTCTAATCAAGATCAGAAAATGAAAAAAAATGTATCCAACTAGGTTTCAGTACCGCTTTGATTGTTCAAGAAACTCTATCTTGGTCCCCATGGATGCAGCTTCAAGCATTAATTGCTGCAAGTGTGATTCACTACCACTTCCACCTATCTGAACTTGCTTTGCATGTCTGTAGTAGCGATCCATTGTCTTGGGCATTCTTCACCATATCAATCACAAATCATTCTTGGATCAAATTCCTGGGAAAATATCTTAAGACAGAAAGGAATTGCAGATTTCTTGGCAAATAGCTGCTACCGAATACTGAGATAATTTTGAAGATGATCTTTGTATAAAATATTTACTCCACACGAAAGTGGAATTGTTCAAGCTCTTCATGTATTTCCTCTTTCTCACCATTTTCAAGACCTAATTCAGTTCTGCAACTTACCATAGGAAATCTCACTAACTTGTAATAAACTTCTACTTATGGGGAATATAGGGTATGATGGGGTTAAACCCATTTGGTCTTTCCAAGATATTATCGGGCCAACCAGAGATCTAAAATAAGAAGCAAGAAGAGTGACAAGTCTTCTTCAGTTCTGGGCTGGCCAGCTAAAACCAGTTGCTTAATGGCTTTCACAAACCAACTAAGTGATCATAGTCAGTTTCAATCAAAAATTTTCAGTACTAAATGAAACAGTTCAGAAAGAAAGTTTTGCAGGGAAAATTGCAGTGACTGAAGCTAAGTACTGGATGTCCTTGAAGAATGCTTCTGCAGGTGGGAAATTTCAGAAAGAGCAGCTAAGCCTAAGCAATATTATCTCGTTTTAAAAAGATCCCTAAAAGGAGTAAGAATCAAAGATGGCACACTGGAAAGGGCGTGCAAATCTGTAAGCACTGGAGTAGAGTCTATAAGGTACAATCGAAAAGAAATGAAAATCTAAAAATGGGATCTTTTACCCTAAAAATATAGACTCCTTAATGGATATGTCTGTACGCAAACTCGCTAATCGCCATCTAACTATGTATCCACCATTGGAGAATGTTCATAATTTCTTATGTGTGTACTATTGTACATGAATGAACAAGCACAGTATTTTCTTTATTTGTTTTAAGAGATAACTAAGAAGAACGTACTCATGGCTTGAAAATTCATAGAGCCGTCCACTCTGTGAAAAGACGATCACTGTAACTTCTGCATCGCACAGAACAGATAACTCGTGAGCTTTCTTCAACAGACCGTTTCTTCTTTTGGAGAAGCTCACTTGCCGGCTCGCATCATTTTCGATCCTCTTCACTTGAATCTTTCCTCTCACCATTTTCTAGTAAAAAAATTTAGTTTAACCGTATCAGTCACACAGATTCCACGAAACCCTAAGTCAAAGCATACTAAAATGATCCCCATACATTAAATCTTACCAGGTATTAAGCAAAATCCTTGAAGAAAATTGGTCTTTACCAGTCCTAGGTTGCACCGAATCAAAGACTTCAAATGTATACAAAAACTGAAAACTTCTTGAAGAAATAACGATTACCCAGTTCAGATTACTCCTGACTGAATACTGTAGAACCCTGAAACCCCAGAAAGACTACCACAGTATAAGGTATGAGGCTGGTGTAAATGAATATATATATAACTGAAGAGAAAGAGGGAAAGAAAAGAATCACCGAGGCATTGATGTATCAATCTCTTTACTTGGAGACCACAAAAACCCTTTGAGCATTCGATCTTTATCCTTATTCCCTTTATCTGCAGCTGTTATATACTCTTCCTAATCGTCTCCACACCGTCAACATGGAAAAAAGCAGAAAAAGATGATGATAATGTGAAACAGGAAAAGGAGCAGAATAAATTAAGAATGCAATTAAGAAGATAAGAAGAACTTCATTTCTTATTATTTTCCGATTTTTGCTAAAAAAGGAGAATAATTATTATTCTTTGATAGAGTTTTATTTCCTCTCTACTTCTTCTTTCAGTGATTTCTTTAATGGTTCATAAACGTTATGATGCAATAAGTTGTTTCAACTTATATAGCATCACCAATGGACATGCCCTTTGATAAGTGGAAGAGAGAGAAAAAAGGTCTTTGATCCATTTGAGACCCAGTCTTTAATACCCAATAACCATTATCTTATATGCTTTAATTGAACTTAAATTTATAAGTGACATGGGATATAAAATAGTCTAACATAATTTTCTTGATTCCAAGTGACATGAGACTCGATAGAAAAGGTAAAAGAGGTCCCTATGTCTAGATTCCTAAGAAGGGTCCTTACACGATTGAAGACATCAATTGAAACAGTCAAAAATCTTTCCTTAGGTGTTGGTTTATTTACACCCTCTTCCAATAACTTCTTGGCTTTAACTAAATTAGCATAAGTATAGTGAACGAATCCCTAGATGCATTATGGATCACTGAATTAGATGAACCACCAGTACGATACTTTTTATCTAATAAACTATTAATATAGAACTTAAATAACTAATTAAGTCAAACGATATAACGAACCTAAATTCGAACACGTGCATATCTAATTGAACATACGTAGTATTTGGAATCGAAGACTATTCCAAATAACCGATTTCTCTAATCCTATACCGACCATCTAGACATTGCCACCACCTCTATTTTCATCTATGTTGTCTTGAATATTTGAGGAAGCTTTACACAACATATAGTATATACAATCAAACGTTCATCTAATAACTTCCTACCAGAAAATGAAATATAAATAATAAAGAAAGAGAAGTAATTTAGATGATACTAAAAACCTTAAAAAAAAAAGATCAGCCATGAAAGGTAAGGGGTAATTAGTGTTTGATGAGGAGATTTGTTATGCATCGATTTGTTCTTCATTAGGAGGGGAGGGGGGAATTTTCCTATATTCCTCCCAGCAAAGCGCGTTTCTGTCATTGAAAACTAGTCATCACATCGACATTCTACAATAAGTTAATGTTAACAGTTCTATTATAAAAAGTCAATTTTGCATAAAATTCGTTTTGTCTATTTAAATTCTTTTGGTAATCAAATCCCATAAATTCTCGGGGGAGGAATGAATTAATTCATAATTAAATGGAACTTTAACATACAAATCCTAGAAACAAAAAGAAAAGGTCATTCCTTTTAGTGATGCTATAAACAACATTCTCCTTAGCAACTTGTTATTTATTATGATCAAAAGCAAAATAGCTCAAGTCCAACGTTAGATTTGAATCTATTCTCTTGTTCAAGATACATATGATCATATCCACAAATACTTAAGAAAGGCTTTTGTACATTGAACACGTAATATAGGAGCTTAAGTTACATACATAATAACAAACTTGCGGAAAAGATAAGAGAAGAAGAAGCAAACCTAGAGAATGTTGAGAAAGAGAGAGAGAGAGAGAGAAAGAAAGAGGAGGAAGATAAGAGAAGAGAACCAACTAAATGTTGAAAACATAATGAAGTATATAAACATCCCTTCCAAACAGTTGATCGGCTTCCCTCAAAGAATCATTGAAGGTGGGAAAAAAACGTCAACCCATACATAACTAACACAAAAAAATAATTCACTATCGTTCAAATACAAACATAAACAAATCCCCGTGCAGCAGAAGCAGAACATAAAACCCACATAAACTCCAAAACATATTAGAAAAATAGAGCACAACATAAGGAGGGTTCCTGAAAACAGAAAAGAAAAATAGTACCAACATAGAATACGATGCTTGTTCGGCGGTGATGATGACAACACTGGAGACAACAACAACAAAGAAGATGACGCTTCTTCATAAACACAACAGTTAATATGAAAATGAAAGGAGCTTCATTTTCATGTTAATAACCTAGTAGAAAATGAAGATGTTTGTTGTTAAACAAAATGATGTCGTTTGTTGTTAAGCAAAACAACGTTGTTTTCAATTAATTCGGAAGAAATATACCATTAGGCGATGATTCATATAATTGTCACCTAATAGTGGCCCTTTACCATTTGACTTGACCTTTGGTAACGAAATTGTATAGAATATATAATTTTTTAATAATAATACCAAATTTATATATAATAAATAGAGAATTATAATTAAATAGACTAGTATATTATATAAGTAATATATGAAAAAATTTATCTATTATCTATACATTCATAAATCATTATGCTAGTTACAATTAATATCTACACATTCATATGACATTATATTAATTACCATTTATAATTATATTTCTTGCAATATAATTAAAAAATAATTGCAATATAGGAAAAAATAAAAATGAATATTACATATTAATATCATATTCTTAAAAAATCAAATTTAATATTATGACAATGATTGTAGATCTAAAATAAATTTAGTTAACAACAATGTCATTTCTTCCAATTTATAAAACTAAAAACCCAAAATTAATTTAAATTGCATTAATTTATGCTTTTTATTAATCTCTTTTAAAATATACGATTTGACAATTTTATTTGTTGTCATAAAACTCTATTTGTCATATATAAATTATATACTATTTTATATAAATGATATAACACAAAAAATTTGCTATATAAACATTATCATAAATATGAAAATAATTAAAATTGTCACCAAATATATCCCTTTAGTGACGATTCCATGAGATCGTCGCTAAAGGGCGTCTATTGACGATGATTACCAAAAATCATCGCCAATTATTAAACATTTGGCAACAATTTAATAAATCATTGCCAATTGTGAACAACAAATGTTGTCATTGTCGTCGTCGTCTTCAAATGTAACATTTAAAATCAGTAGAAAACGATGTCATTTATTTTAACAAAAAATGACGTCGTTAGGGGGATTATAATAAACGACATCGTTTTCATTTAATTTTAAATGTTGCAGCCAAACCTCCTCCCCCGCTCATTTCATGTTCTTCCTTAAGTCTTTCGTTGTTTTCTTCCTTAATAGTGTTGTTCATCTTCTTCAGTTGTTCTTCCTCCGTCCATCGTCTCAGGTTAATCGTCCATCAATGTTAGTTGTCCAAGCTTTGCTCTCAGGTTTATTTTTCCGCTTTCATTGTTGTTGTCATATGTTTATATGGTTGTTAGTTTTGTTGAAGTGGTTTACGTTGTCTGCATTTTTTTCAACTATTAATGGTTCATTGTTTGTTTGAATGTGTTAATGTTGGTGAATAATTAAAAAATACATTGGTTTTATTATTAGTTAAGGATGAATTTGTGAAGCCTATGAAGTGTTCGACGAAAGTCCTCTTAAGGATATTTTGATTTATTATGGCAATTCAAGGTTCAGATAAACAATTACTTTTAGTTTGTTTTGAAAAAAGGGACTAAATTCACTTGGCAGGGGTAATTTGTTAGCCCTTTAACATATATTGGACTATTTTGGTAGATATTAGTGAGACTTGGTTAAAGACTAGCAAAACTTAGGCATGGAAAATGAATTAAGGTAACATAGAATTCAAGTTTTAGTTAGCTATGGTTGATGTTTTAATGAATTGATCAGCTTAACTATGGTGATCCAAACTAATCATAGGCATTCTTGGATGGACAAAAGGATAAATTATGATCAAATATTAGACCATAAGTAATATACTAGATCATGGGAATGCATTAGTTAGACCATGTTTATATTAGCTTGAAACTTAACTACCATCTTTTTTAGAGATCATGTATGATGTGAAAAAGTTGATAAGTTATAGCATAAATGAAGTGGGAGGACATGACAAAGAATGAAAAAGTGGGTGAGGTGTTTTAGCATCACTTTTAACATGTTTCTTTTATTTACTAGTGAACTTAGTGATTTAAGACGTTAACTACTTACTAAAGAATTATATTCTTGTCCATCAATTCTCCAAATGCCTTTAAGTAGCTCATTTGACAAAACGATTTTCAATATAGAGGGAGTTGGAGTTATAGATATCCAATATAATGACACCTAGTAGAAACAAAGGGAAGAAGATGGCAAGTATCGAAATTGTTCCTCTCCTACAACAACCATATCAATCAATTCCTAGTTAACAACAACAATCGACTTCATCCAACAATGAAGCCAGTTAACAACAACCTCCTTCTGTGTCAACTAGTATAGAGGGATCTGCATGTATGTTAATCTTTAACACCTATAAATAGACTTATGCTCAAATATATATTTACATGTTTAATGCATATTTTCTTATCATTATTCATTTGTTATCAGGCTCCAATACTGCCATCATAAAAAGAGGTAGAGATATAACTAAAGGTTATGAGTTGTAATGAATGAATGTTGCAATGAAAAATACATTGTTTGTACATATTGATACCTCGCAAGGTCGTCTTGTAGACAAGATTCAATTAGCAAAATTGTCTAGTGAGTTGGGGTAACTGCCAGAACTGAATTATCTTGCCTTAAGCATGCCAAGCAGTTGAAGGAAGACAACTTGCTAGAGAATGCTTTGCACAAGGTTTCGATAAATATTCAATTAATTTAATTATATGCAATATTCTTTTACTTGTTTTAAAATGCAATTTCACTTTTACTTATTGTTCACAGATGAAGCTGAATATCGCCGATATCGATAACCCTGATGTTTCAAACTGTATGACTTCACTGTTGAAACAAAGGACCAGGGGTCGTCATTATCGACTACATCAATATTACAAATCTTTTCCTTCGGACAAGGAAGCAAGGAGATATGTTCCCGAACAAATGTCTCCAGAAAATTGAAGCAATATATGTGATTATTAGGTCTCTGTCAATGCTAATGTTTGTTTTCTTTCTCTTCACATTAGCTTCCATTAATCTTGTTATAAAATTTAATGACTTTTTCTTTTCTTTATTTAGGAAAAGTATGAGAAAGTCAAAGTTAACACAGGAAAAATTAAAACTCCTCGCAACGAAGGTTCCAAATCATTTGTTATCCTGCGAAATGAATATATAAATTCTTTATTTACAAGTTATAATTATATCAGTAATCACAAAATTATTTATCGTGTTTTGTAATTTTATTCATATAATAGAGTTAGAAGGAACTACATGGAGTAGAGTATGATATGATCACAATTTACAAATTGCCGCACTATAAGGAAAGTGAAGGCTAAATGTCTGAAGAAGCGCACAATAATTATGTAAATATAAAAATTTGTTTTAATTTTAATTTTATTTATTTATGTATTACTAACTAATAATATTTGAATTAAATATTTATTTTGTTTTTTGAATTTTATAATAAGATGCAGAAGTTGTTTCAATCATCCATATCTGACAAAAATGAGCAAAATGTAGATACATTTGTAACAAGGTGCTTGGTACATGATTCGGCTACATCAAAGGTCTTGGTTTGAGCCTAACTCATTTGCTTCATCCTCATCAAGACCATCATATGTTAAACGTTTTGAAGAGGAGAACCAATATCTTAAGGCTAAATTAGAACGTAATGAATAAAAGTTGGCCAAACTTAAAAAGTACATAAAAAATTTTCTTGGCCTGGGTATGTAAGCAATGAAGATGAAAACAAGTCTTAGTCATTAAACTAATATTTGTATTTTCTTTATTTTATATATAAGTATTTTTGAAATTGTAATTAACATCTTGTACGTACATGGTCAAATTTAATAATATTTTATTTTTTAGATGCAATGCTTTTAATTTTCAATTATTTTTATTATATTTTTTTATAATAAATTATTCTACAAAAAATATAAATATTACCTACAATAATATGGATTTAAAACGTAACCAATAATTATAATTAACATTATATAGTATTTATTTATAATATATATTAAAAATTTCAAAACGTAACTAAAAACTTTGACTATATTTTTGAAAACGTAGCTAAAAACATTTAGCTACGATTCTGAAAACATAGCCAAAAATTTTGGGCTACGTTTTAAAAAATGTCACTGATAACTTTTGGTTATGATTTGTTTTCGTAATTAAAACTTTTTAACTACGTTTTCTTTTAACTACGTTTTCAAAATCGTAGCTAATAACTTTTAGCTACAAAAACAAAGTGTAGTCAAAATTTAGCAAAACGTTGCTTATACCTTTTTGCTACGAAAACAACTCGTAGGAAAAAGTAATTAGCTACAATTTGGTGAAAACTTCGTTTATAGTTTTTTTCTAAGGGGCTTTGGTGACGTTTACGATGACAAAATTAATAAATCGTTGCTAATTAGTCTTAGAGATGATTTTTTTGTCGCTAAAAGTCTGTTCTATTGTAGTATCAATTCAATTTTAATTTAAAATATTTAATCAGAAATTGCTTTTATAAGTTAATAAATGCTTTTGTCTTTCTTTTCCTATGATATGAGAATGCCATATTCATTTTTTATGCAGATTTTTTCAATATTCCTTTTAAATTATTGATACTTTCATCAAGACATAATGTATAATTTAGAATCTATTCTTTATTTATAACATAAAATCGGATTAGAATCTATTCTTAATTTTAGATTTATCTAATAACAACTTTCATTTGAATTTGAAAGAACCAAATTCAAAAGATAGCTAATTAAGATTTGACTGACAATCTTATAAAAGTCTTCTCTATTTTTGATTTACAACTTGTTGGAAATTAACTGTGATCGAATCACGCGCACAACAATTTTCTTTTTTTTACAGTTTTCTATCGGATCTTGATAATTGAATAGCTTAAAAAAAACTCGAATAATAAAACAAAAAAATCATACTTGATTAGATTTTCTTGCTGAAATTCCTTTTTAAACTTAAATGTAAATTAAATATCATAATTATGATCTCATCATGATACATAAATGTAAATTAAATCTCATAATTGAAAATAATACATAAATGTAAATTAAATCTCATAATTATGATCTCATCATAATTTCAATTATATAGTAATTATTTTAAAGCTTTTGTCTTTATTATTAAAACATCAAATGTAATTAACATAACACGTACATATGGATAATGACTTTATTTATTAAATAGTTCCATAATACATTAAAATTAAAATCAATCGATTAGCTACAAGAGTATAAAGTAACACAACTTAGTTAAAAGTATTTCAAAAGTCATTCATTATTTTCAATTATATTGTCGATGCCACCCTTACCCTCCTTGTTTCGGCCTAACATTGTACTAGTAAAAGTTTGCTCTGAAATCATTTAAATTAATCCGATAACAATTCTACTCTAACTTAAGAGAATTATGTGTTTAAAAATAAAGAATTAAAAGTTCTTATATAAGTTTGTAAAGACTCGCAACTTTTATATTTTAAACTAAAATTGTAAAACTTTATCTTTCCCGTAAAATAAAAAAAATGATTAACCATAAACTCATTAACCAAAATTACCGCAATTTAATTATTAGCCTCTCATATTTTAATAACATATTTTCCTTTTTAATACTATAAAATTAATATTTTTTAACTTCTTACAATAAATCTTGCATAATAGTGTTTGTTTTCATTTTTCATTTTTATTTTTGATTTTTGTTTTTAAATTCAGTAAAAAAATTTGTTTGTTTGAATTTTTAATTTCTGTTTTTAGTTTATGGGGTGTTTGTTTCCGTTTTTATTTTTGATTTTCTGTTTTTGTTTTCAAATTCGGTAAAAAATCTTGTTTATTTGAGTTTTTAGTTTTTGTTTTTGGTTTTGGTTTCTTCCGGTTTTCAAAAATTATGAAAACTATAAAAAGTGGTTTTTGTTTCCTGTTTTTTTTCATAATCTGATTTACTATCATTTAAATATATATTACTTAATTTTT
>JANKOE010000007.1:55200336-55213318 GCA_026284465.1 Erythroxylum citrifolium
GCGGGGATCCCAATCTCCGCCCCACCCGGCCCCAATGACAACCCTACTTTTAAGTTATTTATATTTAGAATAATCTACGCTCGCACCGGGTCAACCCTTATGAAGTAAATTATTGGCTAAACAAATTTTTTCATTCCTAAAACTTGAACTCGAGACTTCTATTTAAAGAATAAAAGTGCTGAATCACTCCCACCAATCATATTTGGTTTGCTTCTTCTACCTTTTATAGACTACGAGACAAGCTCACCGTAACATGTCATCATAAGCGTAAAGGGTTTGATAATACGTTATCTTTACACAATCGTAATAACTTCGTTCTCTTACGGATAAGGATTATTATTCTCTTAGCTATGTATTAATTTTTTATATTGTATATTCTCTCTTATCTTGTATATACAATTGTGTATATATTAAGGAATCAAATCTTTCATATTGCAACGAAAAACACAACACATTGTCTTACACTATGTAAATTCTATCGAGACATATTTTATATTTAATAACTATCCAAAAAAAGGAAAACTATCAATGAAAAGTTGTGTATTGATGACCCTCCTTGAATTCTCGCAAAACGAAAAGCTAAATTAAACCAAAAAAAAATACAAATACAAATGTACCAAGTGTAGTGTAGAAGGGATCGTAAGAATGAGGATACAAAATATAAAATCACGTGAAATTATTCAAAATCAATAAAAATAAACTAGTTGAACTTGAAATCCTTTCTCAACTCTCAAGAAAGAACAGCAAAGCAAAGCAGACCTAGACCAATAGCCAAGCCTAGAGCAACACTCTTTCCACCTGAACCATTAGCTGGCGATGGCTCTGAAGCCACCTCAGCTGGACGCGACCCAGCACTGGTGGATGAACTTTTCGCTGGTGGTGCCGGAGCTGCTGTCGGGGATTTAACTCCGAATATATCTTCAGGCAACAATACTTTGTCGGATTGGTAAACTGCCAACGGAAAATCTTGCCTTAGCACATTGTTGAGTTGCGTCTCTACAACCCCAGTTGACACGTTGACTTGGTTACCCTTGCCTGTAAAGTTCAGACCCCAATTTCCAGCTATGGTGGGAACCGGATTGCTGACCAATATAAGATTGCTCAAAGTGTACAACTTAGGCATTATGTGATATTGAACAAGTTGAATTTGTTGCTGAGGAGAAAGGTTATTCATAGTATTAGATTCGAGGTTTTCAAAGGCATTATCAGTGGGAGCTATAACAGTCATGCCTTCAGTGGAGGTATTGAGCTGAGTTTCAATCTGGTTTGCGACCTGGGTGGTTGTTAAAAGACGGATAAATGTGGTGTACTGACCATTCTTATCGAGAATTCCGGTGAGGTTAACAGGACCAGCGGATGCGGGAGCAGGAGCAGTGGGAGTTTGGGCTAGGGCCTGCAGTGAGAGAAGAAGGAATGGGAGGAGGTAGAGGAGGTAGGTAGCCATGGCTGTGCTCTAGAGGTCTAGTTGTTGCTGTGCTGTGCAGGAGATGGGAGTAAACGGGCTTTTATGTTACGAGAAACGTTAGCTGAGGTGGACCTTGTTGGAATTAGCTGGCTATGGACTCACTGTAGACAAATACCATTGATCAATAAGATAATATTCTAACACATAATATGTATATATTTATATAACTGGCATCATTTTCTTATTGAGAGGAAGAGAAAGAGAGATACGGAAGATAAGAGTGGACAACCGACAACTTGAATGGACACTATTTGCCTTTCATCCTCTTTACAAAATAATGCATATTATACATACATACCCTTCTTGCGATGATAGCTGCACTTAGAGTTGCTCCATCAATGTTATTTCTTAGTTTTTTAGGACCTTAAAAGAAAATCATTAGAAATAGCAATGTTTTAAAAAATGAATCAGAAATTAATAAATTTAAGATTTAAAAGACTAAATCAGTATTAAATTATCGTTAAAAATTGAATAAGTTTAAAAAATTTAAAATACGAATAAAAGATATTGTTTTTATCTATTAACAAATTTAAAGTTTAATTAAATAAAATATTATTAAATAAAAATTAATCAATTTATTTTATTTTTAAGACTTTATTAGTTTACGAAAATTGAATTAATAAATTGATCAATTTTTAACAACAAAAGTTATTAGACAAATAGAACTATTTTGTCTCTATCCTGTTTCATAAATCTCATCAGTCATTCATTTATATGAGATCTACGCGAGGCCCACATAAATGAATGACTGAGATTTATGAGACAGGATAAGAACAGAATAAAATTGACAGAAGATCCTAGCTTATATTATACATACTTACCCTTCTCGCGATGATAGCTGCACTTAGAGTTGTTCTGTAAATGTTATTTCTTAGTTTTTTAGGACCTTAAAAGAAAATCATTAGAAATAGAAATGTTTTAAAAAATGAATCAGAAGTTAATAAATTTAAGATTTAAAAGATTAAATTAGTATTAAATTATCGTTAAAGATTTAATAAGATTAAAAATTTAAAATACGATTGAAAGAGATTGTTATTATCTATTAACAAATTTGAAATTTAATTAAATAAAATATTGTTATATAAAATTTCATTGATTTATTTTATTTTGTAAGACTTTATTAATTTACAAAAATTGATTAATTAATTAATAAACTGATCAATTTTCAACAACAAGAATTATTAAATAAATAGAAATGAAAAGATAAAAGGTTCAAAATTTTTACGATTGAACAGGCCAAGCTGATTAAGTTTTCTAATCGTTTACAATTTCTTAGTAACATAAGAGAGTTATTTAGAAGAACTGAATGCATCTACGACTAGACATGTGTAAATAAAAATATTATGCCTGTTTTTTTAATTTGTTTGACTATTGATATAAATGTCATTACACTTTTGTTAGTAATAATTACAATTAAACTTGAAAATGATAGAGATAAGACGAGCTTAGAAAATTAGATGAGGACTATAATAATCCAAACCCCACCTTGCCAGCTGGGAGTCTACCTTTCCCAGTTTTGTTTAATCATAGATAGGGAGGGTGGGGCGATGATTAAGAGCAAGTCAGATGTATACTAACTGAACTTAAAACTCAATTTTAAATGGTTATTGAGCAGAACAAGAAGTTTATGGCCTAAGTTTGGCAGCCTGGCATAACATGGCAAGTGGGAATGAATATAATTGTAACTCAAAACCAACAACTCCATATTATACATACATATATTACTTTCAGTCACGATCTGTAGTCCCCAGTCGTCAAACTTGAAAACAAAATCTGGACATTGACACATTGTTGTCAATTAATTCGTTTCTATCTACAATTTCGTATCACTATAAAAATAATTAGAGGCTAATTTGGGAACTTGCACACAATTAAGAATTTAAAAAAATGTGTAATTGTAATGATATATACTGATAAGAGAGGTGGGAAGCAAGGAGATTGAAACAAATATGGGTTTCATAGCTTTTGAACTTTTGTTGTCTGCATTAGCCATTTCTGACTCCACCAATTTTCCTTACTGACTTCTTGTCATCGGAGAGTGGAATCCGGGTGTTCATTATTGTTTACTTTTAAAGGAACCGGCTGGTTGTACACGTGACTGGGACACTATAACCATAGAGCAGCATGCCAGCGTTCTCGTACTCATATAATGGGATAATATCTTTTGTTTCGGTTACGGCATTTTTATTATATTTTATTAAATTTTATCCACATATTTATGTGAAGTCTACATAAATATATGGATAAGATTTAATGGAACATAAAAATAAATATGTGGATAAGATTTAATAGAACATGATAGGAACACTATATCCGGAAAAAAAAAATCTAATCCTCACTACATAAATGTGAGGATAAGATTTAATAGAACATGCTCCAAATAAATGTATGGATAAGATTTAATGAAATAAGGTTAGAACAGAAGATTTGATATGACAGTTCTATCGTATTGGTCTCATTTTTTCAAGGAAACAGAAAGGGGAGACAAAAAAATTAAGAAGAATGTGTCACGTATATAATGAAAATAAAATTTTTAGCTTAAACTTTCAAAAGTAAAATTATTTAAAAATATATAACACAATTAATGTATAAAATATAATAGACTACAAATCATGCATGGTTAGTATCCTATGAAGCTCTTTTTCCTAATTATTTTTAAAATTAGTTCACCTCAACTACTATAATATCGTAAGTATTAAACTTTTAATGATATCCAGATAAAATATTAAGACTACTCTATAATTACTAGAGAGAGTTAGGAAAAAAGACTATTTGTTATTTGTAATAGGGTATCTTTTAGTATTTAATTGAAATAAAATTATAATTATAATTATAATTAAATATCAACTGTGTCTAAATAAAATTCGATATCTCATTTTAGTTTTTAGTTATTAAATATCTCATATTTATTCATAAGACTTTTATTTTTAAATTAAACTCATTCTTTGTGTGCAACTCGTTAGGTTCTTAAATATATTGGTACTAGAAATAAATTATATTTAATGTTAGATAAATTAAACTATTTTAATTCTATTTTAATTCTCTAATTAAATATTTTATATCCATAAATTAAGATTAATATTTAACAATACATTATGACTTACCAAATATTTAGGAATATTAAAGTAGTGTTGACTAATATTTTCATGCATAATTTGTTTTGTATTACTCAATTCCTTTATTATATAATATTCTAATTATATATAAAGTAGAAAATAATATTTGTTCTATTTTAGTCCAACTAGATTAGTTTCACTATTACTTAATTCAATTAATGATATTTAAAAATTATTTTCCCTAACTATTTTAAGGTGATCAATTCTATATTGATCACTAGTTAATTTCATATAATTCATGCTATATTTAATAACTACCAATTAAGATACTATTAATTGAAATAGAACGTAAATATTATTAAAATATAGTAATTTTTATGATATAATTGAGAGATCTTAAGTTAAAAAACTACTTATACAATTATGAAAATTTTCATAAATATACAGAGAATATTCTAAATAGATTTATCATACGGAGTCACTTGGGTAAACTTGTTTTCTAACAACCAAACATATATTTATTTAAATATCTACAAAATTCACCGCTTATTTCATAAAGAAAAGATACAGCATAATGATACTCTTTTTACTATTATTAATATTACTACTACCACTTTTGATTTTTAGTATTTTGAATTTGTTACAAATTTTTGTTTTCTATAAATCTGAGGTTTGAAACTTAACAATATAAGATATAGTTCATACAATGATATATATTCAATAATAAGATGTAAGAATTGTAGAATTTGTTAGTGGAATGACTCTCCTTTTAAGAGTTGATCGTAACTTATCTATTATTTTATTTTCAAAAGCATTTATCTAATGTTTTGAAAGTAATGATTAAAGTTTATAAATATAATTAATTTATGGGTCGTTTAGTTTTACTTCTGTTTTTATGTTGTAGTTTTAGTTTTTATTTTCTGTATTTTTGTTTCTATTTTTCCTTAAAAAACAAAAATCTGTTTGGCTGAGATTTATAATATAAAAACCGAAAACAAAAACATGTTTGATTGAGATTAGTAATTAAAAATATAAACAAAAATATGTTTGGTTTTATCATCTTGTTTCTATTTTTGTAATTATACTCTTATATTAATAATTTTATATCATACATTATATTTTTAAATTAATTAATTATCTTACGGTTAAAATTTAAGTATATGCAAATTAAATGTAATTAAAAATTACATATTAATTGTATATAATAAAATTATATAAATTAGAAAATTATATCAATAAAAAATATCCATCATATTATAATTCTTGAAAACATAATAGTGCTATCATTTACAAAGGAAACATAAATCAATTAAAAATAATATAATCACTCCACATTTTTGCCTAACAATTTTATCTCACTTCCAAGACATACCTCAAAGTTGTGATTGAGTGATATTATACTCCACTTGAGAATTTGCATCTTCATTTTCACTTTTCCTAATTTGTTCTTCATTTTCAGCACAATTGTCAAATAACTCATCGCTTTATACATACTGTGGTAAAACTCACATGTATTCCAACATTTCAACTCAGATACTGCGTGAATACATGACAAAATGAAGAGCAGAAATGAAGCATGAGTTGAAGAACAGAATGTCGAAGAAGAAGGAGACAAGGAGAAGCACACGATTTTTTACACTGTCAGAAACCAACAAATGACTTGGGGAAAAAACGTTAGTGACTTGCATCATAAGTTTCCCACGTGGCATAGTTCAAGACGTTGGTTGTGTGGCCAATACACAGCCGTTCATCTCTAAGTCCCAAGCTTTATACAAAGATTATAAAGCACTACCGTATCATTCATTGTTAAATACAATATTACAATCAAAAGCACAGCAGTAACACTTATAAAACGCAGCAATAATCAACATGGAACGCGGTGAAAAGGCAGCATATAATGGAGTCACTTAAAGCTCACGTGATAGGCACATGGAGGAGGAGATGCACAAGCCATCCAAACGTCCGAAGTTCTTCTTCTTCCTTAGCAATATAAAAGGCAAAACACAAGAGACAGAGACATTCAACACATACACAGGAATATTTTGTATCTTCAATTCGTCTTGTATTCAGTCGAGAGTGAGAAAATCAGAGAGGAAAAATAGCAGAGAGTGCTAGAGTACTGACCTTGGGTACTGAGGAGTTTGAGACTCTGTTTTGCAGGTGTTCAAGTGAACACTCATATCTCTGTATTGTTTTCTTCTGTACATCTTCTCATAGTGAAATATCTTCACCACCATAGGTGGGAACCTTGGACGTAGATAGTTTCAAACTATCGAACCAAGTCAGTAGCATTAAATCCCATCACATACATTTTAATATAATTGTGTATAACACAACAAGCAATAACGATGTATTTTTGTTTCTTCATATCATAACTCGACATGTTTTTAAGTATAGAGAATCTTGCTTTTAGAACGCCAAAACATCTTTCAATAGCATTTCTTAATGAAGAATGCCTATAGTTAAACAATTCCTGTGGACCTTGAGGTCTTCCTCGACCTCTATAATCTCGCAAATGATATCTTTCACCTCAATATTGTGAAAGAAATTCAAGCATATTAGTGTAACCCGAGTTAACTAAATAGTACTTACCTAATATAGAAAGAACATAATATTAACAAAAAGATATTAAAAACGAATCATAATTATTATATTTATTTAAAACAATATAATACCTTGTGGAGGCATAAGAAATTGATTTGCTAGATTTGCCACTGTTTCCAAAAGAACTCGAGTCATTTGCAGTACTTCCCATCCAACCATTACATAAGTAAAACGTATGTCAAATGGGCAACAACACATAATATTTTAGGTTGAATTAATTATTTTGCCTCTATATGGTATTTGTTCATTGGTCAAAACACGTGCATCAAGATGTGTACCATCTATTGCTCCTATATAATCCTAAAAATTAAGAAATATATTAAAATAACTTTTAATCATAAGGACATAATTAAAATAGTAATTAAATATATGAATGTATCTAAAAATATGGAAAGAATTTTGAATTATGTTGAATCTCAGGAGGTGTATTAGTAAAAGATGGTGGAGTAACGACTCTTTTTGCAAGACGATTAACTGCATATAAGACTTTTCGAAAGTACTTCGAAATTGTCCTGGTCAAATGTTGAAAGCATTCTGCATTAACTCTAGTTGTCTCATTATGTCCTATAGTCATCAAAAAAATTGCTACTTGTTCCTTCACAGTCAAATGATTTGTTGCCTTTAATCCTCCTAAACTCTTCAACTCATCACATAAGTTCAAGAAGATTAGCTTTCTCATTCTTAAATTTTCATAAATCCTTGTAGAATTCTCATTCAAAAGTTCTAATATCCAATCATGACCTGGTAGAGTAGAAGTTCTACATGGTTGCTTTTGTAAATGAAAATATTTGTTCTCTCCCCCAGCTACAGAAGTAATGATTACCTTCTTTTGTTCATCATCAGAATCTAATTCGAAATATGATAATAAATTCATGTATCTACAACGTCAACATTAAATAATTAATAAAATATTCAATCAAGTATATTTAATGAAATATAGAAAAAAATATTCGTAAAAAATATAAACTTAAAATTAAGTTAAATATTCGTACAAAGCACAAACTTAAAATGTTCAAAACATGGAATAGTACTTAAGATAAAAGTGTCAAATCAATAAGAATTTGACATGTAATAACATGAAAATATAACTAAAGTGACATAATCCAATCCAGCTTCCTTGTTTGTGTCATCTTCAAAAAAATATCCCTATAAAGTGGAGAATCATGTAAAGCCTTCACAGTTTTCCATATTACACACCGTCAACACCCAATTCTTTTAAAGAATTCAGACATTCCATCATTATGCTAAACTCTTGAGATCTATTCTCTGCGGTGGATGACATTTCACTCAATTTTTTTCAAGTAAATCATTCTTCCTTTTGATTGTTCACTAAGTATAAGTAAGGCTTCTTCTATAATATTAGAATGTATCTTCTTTGCCTTCTTGTTCTTAGGAGACTTCTTTTTCTTAGAAGGAGAACTTTTATCTTGATCTTCTTTTCCATTATACGAGTAATCTTCATCAATATCATTTCCATATTCCTCTTATGTACTATTCGATGGAGACTTAGTTGATAGATGTGCATGCACACTAGTTGCAGTACTATCTCCAAAAATATGACACAAGTCTAAAAATTTCTTACATCTTTTTTTCTTGAATCTATGAGTCATTTTATGCATTTATAATGATGAAAAAGATAAATGAGAATGAATATTATATAATATGATATATTAATAAAACAAAAGACATATTTTTACCTTAAATAGATTTTCCCAACATTCATTTGTAACATTAACTTCACCAGTAAAAGAGTTGTAATTGATTCCTGTTTCTTTGAGTAAGTTCTTAAAATTGTTCAATCTAGCTCTTAATCCATTATACTTATTCTTCAATTAAATATCATTATACTCCTTATTAAATTTTGTTTGAAGCCCTGCTTTAATATTCTTCCAACCAAATTTGGAAAAGGTAGTAGTCGTTCGATTTCCCTTCTTCACTTCTTCAACTATTAAGGAGATTAAATACATCTCTATAGTATCATTCCATACCCCATCTTTTTCATTTAGTTCCATACAATCATTGTAATCCTTCATATTATTCAAGCCTTCCATCTCTAAATGTAATAACATATAAGTGACATTAATCACAATAATTTTTACAAACTATTAAATGCTAAATATAGTTTAAAATAAACATGTGACAATTATAATAATTTCTAAAAAATATTTGGTGTCTACACTTCTGCATAAATTAAATTTTCACTATATGTGAAACTGGTAGCAAAACTACTACAATAAATCATTTACACATTCCTTTATTTCAGCTTCAACTTAAGGTAATAAGCCACTTCAACGGGATTCACAAGTAAATGCATTTAAGTAAGTATGGCTACATATATATCAAATTCAACTAATGTACAAATGCATTTAATGTTTTAATTCCCCACGGTTATAAGAAACAATAAGCTACGTGAAGACAAGGATAGGCTTCATAATAAATGACATTATTACGTAAAGAAAAGAATAAGATTCACAATAAATGACGTGAAGAACTCACATTCAAATGCATTTAATGTTTCGATTTTCCACACTTTTAAGGAACAATAGCTATTACGTGAAGACAAACAACGTGAAGACTAGGCTTCACTTTTGATAAAGTCTCTACTACATTAAATGATGTGAAGAGTAGGCTTCACTTTTGTAACAATAGCTATTACGTGAAGACAAATAACGTTAAGACTACGTGGAGACTAGGCTTCACTATGACTAGATTGCCACATTAAATGATGTGAAGAGTAGGCTTCACTTTTGTAAGGGATAAAGGCTCTGCTACATTAAATGATGTGAAGATAAGTGCTCCACTCTATGCGTGCTCCACGCGAGGATGAGAAGAAAAAGCTATAGAGATGTGAGGACAAGGAGAAACAATAACGTGAAGTTCAAGAATAAATCAGCTGCAAAGACGTGAGGAAAAAGATAGCAGCCTCATATTTAAAGTGATGCGAGGATCAAGAAAAAAGCTATAGCCTTCGGTTTTAATAATGTTATAGATGTTCACAGTTTTGTTGCTTCTTTATAAAGAATTAGATAAGTTGTTGTCATGTTTAGTAGAGGAGGTGAAACGAAAACTGAAAAGCTGAAAAGCTGAAACACGTCCCACAGAAACTCATTCTACTTAGAAAATTTGATGTTCAGAGGAAGAACTAGAGTCCATAATCTTCTTTATCATCACAAAAAATTGCAGAAGCTTATTCTTAAAACAGAAGTTCTACATGTTGCTTTTAATAAGTATGGCTACATCTCTTTTTCTTTTCACAGTTTTCATATCTCTCCTCCATCACGCCTAGTTTCTCTATTATGTTATGAGTCTGATGTTATGGACAAGAGAAACAAGAGAAATAACAGAAACAACATATAGATATGAAAAGAAACTTGGAGATATTGCAGCACTGGTGAAGACGCAGAAGACAAAGTCAACGCAGAGGAGAGAAAAGCCTGATATTTTTGTGAAAAAAAACATTTATGAAACCTGTTTTCAAAAATCTCGAAAACATTATTTTAATGTTTTCATAAAATAGTTGTTGTTTTTTATTTTTAAAAACGAAATATACAAACGTATTTAACCAAACACGATTTTAAGAGTCGTTTTTTTACTTACAAAAACCACAACAAAAAACCTAAAAAAACAAAAACAAACAACCCCTAAGTTTAATGTGTTTGTTTAATTAGATGGAGGCCAATCCATTTTGGATGGAAACTTCGAGATGAGAGGTTGTATTTATATTCTAAATCTCAAGAGAATATAGTTATTTTCACTTTCAATTTAAAATATCTAATCAAGAATTGATTTATAGGTTAATAAATGCTTTTGTCATTTTCATTTTTTATATACATTTTTTCAATAACCCTTTTAAATTATTGATGTTTTCATCAAGACATAATCTATTCTTTACTTTTAACATACAATCGAACTATAAACTTGTTAATAGTACTTTAACACTTGTTGTCCTAATTTAACAACAAATCAGTAGAAGTTTGATATGATATTATTTGTAATGTTCAAAATCTAAATTGGTCCAGAAACAATTCTATTCAAACTTACCAATCACATGCCTAAAAATAGTTAGTTAGAAATTAATTGATAGTCTTTTTGATATAATTATAAAGGCTTTCACATTTCCCCTTTTTCTTTATTATGAAATTATGATACTTACTTTTGTGTGGTATGTTATAATAAAATTTGTAATATATTAAGTTTAGATATATGATATATAATTTAATCATTTCGTAATCCAATGTTTCAATTGGACAGAGTATGAATATAGTGTTTACTTTTTTGCATCCAATTATGTTCATTCTTGCTAATTAGTAATTGATTTATAATTAATATTTAAAAATATCTTTTCAAATGTCAATTCACTCTAGCTAAAGAATTCCTTAAATCACTACTAATCAAGAACAATAGAACATTCTCTCTAATTATTTTAGAATGACGAATCTTTTATTAACTTACTCGATTATCTCTATATAGTTCATTCTACATTCAAGTACTTCCAACTAAATTATCTTAAATATGACAGTTTATAAGTAGCATCAAAATACAGTAATTCTCAAATGAGAAACCATGGTAATCTCAAGTTTAAAGATCAATTATACAACCATCATTATAAGAAAATTCAAAGACACATAAGTAATATTTAATTTGGGATCCTCATAGTCGGGTCAGTTTAATGAAATTATTCTCTAATAATCACCCACACATTAGCTTAAGTATCTACATACTTTAATTTATGAGATTAATTATTTTCTTCATAAAAAAGAAACATAATGTGTGCTAGTTTTACTGTTTCATCAATATCATGTCTTGATGAAACTACAATCAAGAACATTTGGAAATAATGCATAAATACAAATTGAATGTCATAATTATGATTTCATCATAATTTAAATTACACAACAATTATTCCAAGAATTTTACCTTTAGTGTTAAAATATCTTACATGATTAACATAATATATAAAGATAAATAATTACTTTATTAATTAAATAATAACGTCATATATTAAAATTGCAACCAACCGATAAACTACAATAACACAAACTAACACAACTTAGCTAAAAGTATTTCAAAAGCTGTTCATTATTCTCAATTATATTGTCAATCCTACTCTCACCCTCATTATTTCGGCCTAACATTGAACTAGTAAAAGTTTGCTTTGATATTATTCAAATTAATCCAACGATAATTCTACTCCGAACTTAAGAGACATACGTGTTTGAAAATAATTAATTAAAAGTTCTTCTATAATTAACGAGTAATATCTCCTTTTCTCGTAATCACTTATCAAGGCCATAGCTTTCCCAAAAGTAAATGACTCATAAGGGAATCAAAGCAAAAGTTAAGTATAGACTTCTCATATATTTTTAAAATTTTAATCTTTAAAATTCTCAAAAAGCTCGCAATTTTTAGAAAAATCCGTTTCTTAAAATTTGGGTAAAAATAATAAAAAAATACTCGAGTCATGAAAATCACACATGCTCTATGTTGGAAAATAAATGTAAAAACAATTCTAAGCGCAGCGGAATAAATATCAAAAATTTTCCACATAATCAACTTTAACAGAATTAAATTTGAAACATAAAACAAGAAATTGACAAATTAAAACTAACCTTTTCCGATTTCTCGATACAATATCTTGCTTCTCCGAAATTGTCAATTCCACGAGCCGTTCAATCGTCCGGCCTCTAACGGTATCCACAGATCTTTTCGGAGAAAAAACTCAAATCAAATTTGAGAGGAAAAACTTGTTAGAAGTGCTAGCCTCATTTTCTTTCTAATTTTTATTTTTCATATCCTTGGATTTTATTAAAATTACAATTAAAGTCAAACTTTAATTATAATTATTAATAAATCCTTA
>JANKOE010000007.1:55213418-55226874 GCA_026284465.1 Erythroxylum citrifolium
CCCTCCCCCTCCCCAAACAACAAGTTATCTCATAAAGTTTCAGGATTAAATCTTAAGTTGATATCATAATCAACAATCACTCAAACCAGCCCAAAACATTAAAACAAGGATGAGAATATAACTCCTTTTGCCCTCTCTTTGTTTTTCCTCACTTTTGGACATCGTGGTCTCACTCCCTATCTCATATGTAGAGCAAGGCTCAAATGAGTTATTTATAGGCACCTCTAGTTTGATAACTAAGTCAGAATCCTAACTGAACTTAACTAGCTAAATCACTTCTTATCCTAATTGGATTACATCACATTATCCAATAAGATGACATCCCTATCTAAATAGGACTATATCTGATAGGATTTATTTACATCGTAACTAACAAGATAATAGATTACATCTATTTAGGAATGATACATCCATATCCATGAAGATCTCCACTATCTTCAGATGATCCTCCCATATGATCTTCATCATTTAGAAATGATATTTATTTACTGTGATCTTATCCGCCACATCATCCAAGATCTCAAAATAAGGTTAGACACTCAACAATTTCAAGGTTTTTTAATAATTGTTTTTAGGGTAAACAACACATATGACTTTTATAGTCTAAGAAACTTTTGAAAAGTCTCTTAATATTTAAAGTTCTAAAAAATTCTTCTTCTATGAACATCACACTTGTACTAATCAAATATTTTTTTATATGATGATTCAATTTAATTTTTAAACTCGATCCAAATTAAGTAAATTTGAATCAAACTAATAATTTATTATAATTATCTTAAATTATTAATTTAAGTTGAATTTAACTGATTTAGGTTAGATTTGAGAGCTAAATTGAGTTACCATATTAGTAATATTTGATTTGTTCACATTTAATGTTTATATAGCGTGTGTTTCATCATCATTTTCTAAAAAATGAAAACAATGAATCTTTTCAAAAGTTTTAAAGATTTGAGAATTTTTCTAAAGTTTCCTAAATTGCAAAGAAAATATACTTTTTACCATTTACTTTTATAAATCAACATTCATTTATAAGTTTCTTACTTTAGGGATATATCCAACAAGATTATGGATCTCATCCTCTTCATTTTCTTAACAAGCCATATAAAGTTATCGATATCTTATCTTGCTCATTTGGATTATGATCCATTATTGAGAGTAAATTAAGTAGATTTATCATCAACAATTTATTTTATAAAAATCTTGATACAGGACAATGATAAAGGACTTGATAACAACCCGTCCTCCTAATCTTTCAGTTGTCATATCATCTTAGCCTAGATAAGCATCACACATCATCTCATCTTCTTAGATCTTAATCTTTCAATTGTAATATCAATTTAGTCTAGATAAGCATGACACATCATTTCATCTTCTTAGATCAAATCAAATCATGCATTATTTGATAATGTAGTTCAAATTGTATCATATTGAAATAGATTCAACTTATCTCTAATCATGTATAAATACATCAAAAGGTTGTATAACATCTATCATAAAAAATCAATACACTATTATATACTTCAAAATTCTCAAATTTAGTTTCTTTCATAGTATCAGAGCCCACCTAAGCTAAGTCTCACATTTTCCCCCCTCTGCTACATTTGTTATCCATACGCATAGCCTACTACACTGCTATACTCAACATTTAATAACCACAATTACTAATTATCAAATTCACAATACAGTCTCTCAACACCTGATTACCAATTACAAATATCACAAACTTTGTCACTACTACACTTGACAACCACAATTACCTCATTTGGAGAAATCAAGTTCAATTTATATTACATATCTGTGACTTAATTGGCTTTATTGACGGCTCCATTACTCCACCATCAAAGCATCACACCTCAACCACTGATACATTCTCGCCTTCCGCAAATTTTCTAGAATGGAAAAAACGAGAAAAATTAGTATATTTTTGTCTCACTTCCAAACTTATCTCTATCGTCGCCTCCCTTGCTCTCAGATGTGACAATGCTTGGAGTCTTTGGCTAGCTTTGGAAACCCATTTCCTTCAATAAACCATAACTTAAAAATCCCTCTTTCGTCAACATCTTCACACCACTAGAAAGGGTGATTCCACCATCACCGACTACCTAATAACCATTGCCACTACAACTGAAGAACTAGCAGCAATTGGCGACCCAATCTCGTCAACTAATCTGGTTCTCTTCACCAATCACCATCAATGGCCTTCCACCAGAGTATGAATTGTTTGTCACCACCTTAGAGAACTGTGACTCACCTCCCTCCTTCTCTAAAATTTGCACCAAATTGTTGCTTCACGATCAACGCCTACTGTCTCTACATTAAACCCCACCGGAAATGGCATTCGCGATTCTCAATTCTCCACTTACAGAGGCAATAGGCGGTCTGTTTTCTCCATCCACAACGTGCACAACCTAGGTCGTCTCATCACCCATGACCAAAATAGGTCTCCCTTCTAATCCACCTAGGATGGGCCTTTTAATAATTTCTCTAGGTATGGCCTACATCAGCCCATTAACCAGCCACTACCAGCGTAGCCCAACCCACAATTTCACTAGCCCAACTCCTATATTCCAACCCAATTCACCAATCCTAATTACAGTTACCAACCCAAATCCACTCCTTGATCTTCCAAATGTCCAATTTGGACATATCGCTGCCACTTGTCGTTTTAGCTACTTGCAATCTAGAAATAATTTTTTCAATCCTCACTCTGACCCATCCCAACTTCAACCAGCCTTCTCCGCATTAAACATTACCCCTCCCATACCTTTCTCTATCTGCTTCCCTAGTGAAATCACCGAATGGCTTCTAGATACTGGTGCTTCCTCTCACATGACACCCAACACTAATATTCTCACACTGTTCAACCTTGTCATGGTACTGATCAAGTTGTTTCCAATAATAATACTCCTCTACCCATTACTTCTAAAAGTTCCTTATCTTTCCATATGAAATCTTCTACCATTTCATTGAAATAACATTCTCATTATACCTAACCTTACTACAAATTTACTTTTTGCTTCTCAATTTGTTAAAGACAATTCTTGTTTAATTGAATTTAATCCCTCTGGTTATATTGTAAAGGACATTTCCACCAAGATTTCACTTCTCGCGGGAAACATCCACGATAATCTCTACCCTCTCAAGGTTTCTGTCAATTTCACAAATCCCATAGTTGTTTGTTGCTCAACATATTTCTTTATACCTCTGGCATTAACAACTTGGTCATCCATGTTCTCAAATCTTTTCCAATTTATTTACATTAGATTCAGTGTCTCGTACTCATCTCCATTGTAATTCATGTCTTCAGTGTAAAAGTTGTCGTCTTTCTTTTCCTACATCTACTAGAGTATGTACTGCACCTCTTCAACTTATCCATTGTGACATTTAGGGACCATCATTTATGTTATCCCTTCTTGGTTCAAGATATTTTATAATTTTTATTGATGATTTCAGTCGTTACACCTGGATTTTTCCTCTCAATCATAAATCTCAAGTATTACAAAAATTTCAATTTTTTAGAACCATTGTTGAGAACCTATTCTTTACAAAAGTTAAAATGTTTCAATGTGTCATAGAGCTCTTAAACTCATGAAAGGATCGTTTGCTACTTTTCTCAACACTCACGATATTTGTTTTCGCATTTCTTGTCTCTATATCCCATAGCAAAATGGTGTTGTTGAATGTAAAATTCGTCACATAACTGAATCAGGTATTGCTCTTCTTATTCACAGCTCTCTTTCGAAAAGATTGTGATATGAAGCCTTTTCCATTATTGTTTACCTTATAAATATTTTACTATCATCTACTTTACATTTCAAATCTCCTCATGAATTGTTGTTCAACTCTTCTCTCAATCTTACTCATCTTCGTGTTTTTGGGTGCATATGCTATCCTTTCCTTGCTCACACTCGACGTGATACATTAACACCTAAATCCATCTCATGTGTATTCCTCACCTATACCTCCAATTATAAAGGATATCAATGCTTTGAACCCTCCACCAATAAAAATTATCTTTCCTGAAATGTTGGATTTCTTGATAATCAATTTCTTCTAATCCACACAAACTCCTCCTCCTCTTCTACCACCTCTCCCTCTTTACCGTTAAAAATTCAATTATCACTTGCTCCTCTACTACTTTTTAGTTCTCCCTTCTGCCCATGTCTCTTGTACTTCTTCCCCGCTTATGCCTCCAATACCCTCTCCTATATCTATTCCACCCGTTCCTCAATCATCATCCTCCTTTACACATCTAATGGTCACTCACGCTCAAGACAACTCTTGACCTTTAAAAAATTTTCCTGACCATATTTCCTACCACACCACTGTTCCTTTGTCTCTTGATCCAGATCCTACTTCTTTCACTTATGTAAAAAAATTTCCTCACTGGCGACTAACCATGCTTGATTAGTTCAAAGCTCTCCGTAACAACAACACTTTAGTCCCTTATCCCCCTCCTCTAGGTGTAAATATTGTCAGGTGTAAGTGGGTATTTTGTATAAAGTTTAACCCTCATGGTTCCCTAGACCGCTATAAAACCCGCTTAGTTACAAAATACTATCATCAATCACTCGGTCTTGATTATATTGACACCTTTAGTCCAATTGTCAAGCTAACCACCATTCGTCTCATTCTTACTCTTGCCTTAGCTAAAAACTTGTCCATTTGTTAACTCAATGTTAATAATGCTTTTCTTCATGGCAACTTATAAGAAATTGTCTTTATGCAACAACCACCTGGTTTTGTTGATCCTCATCATCCTCATTATATGTGTCACCTACACAAAGCTCTTTATAATCTCAAGCAAGCCCCTAGAGCTTGGTTTCACCGGTTAAGTCACAAACTTGCTAATCTTAGGTTTACTTGTTCCAGAGCTGATACATATCTCTTTATTCACTCCACTTCCACATACACCACTTTTCTCCTTTTTTATGTGGATGATATCTTAGTGACTGGTCCTTCATAACCATTTATTAAAACCATTATTGATGCTTTTCATTATGCTTTCACCCAATCTCATGGTCTGGATTTAATTAAACCTTCTATCTTAACCATGACAGCTTACTTTGATGCTTATTAGGTTAGGTGTCTTGTTGCAGATCTACATCTAGTTTTTGTTTGGCTTCTACTTAATTTCTTGAAGTTCTAAGAAACAACCTAATGTGGTTAGATCTAGTATTGAAGCAAAATACAGAAGTAATGCTTTAGTTGTTACTGAATTATGTTGGCTTAATTCTCTACTTGGTGAACTTGGTTTCTGTAACATCAAACCACTTTTATATTGTGCCAACATTAGCGCTACCTTTCTTGCTGTAGATCATGTCTCTCATGCTTGTACCAAACATATTGAAATAGATATACACTTTGTCCATGATTTGATGGCCAAGAAATCTCTGTTCATACGTCATATATTGGCCTCTCACTAATTTGCTGACATTCTCACCAAACCATTGGGTTCTGCTCTTTTTTATTATTACGTCATAAGCTAATGTTCTTTCAAATATTAGCTTACTGGGGGTTGATATCAACTCATCCTTGTAATCTTTTAGTTGTAATATCATCTTAGTCTAGATAAGTATTACACATCATCTTATCTTCAAAGATCAAATTAAATCATGCATTATCTAATAATGTAGTTCATATTGTATCATATTCAAATAGATTTAGCTTATCTCCAATCATGTAAAAATTAAAGAAAAAAGTTGTACAACATTGATCATAAAAAATCAATACACTATTCTATACTTCAAAATTCTCAGCTTCAGTTTCTTTTAGGACTTCTTAACATAATTTGTATATATATTAGCTAGATAAGTAGTAGATTTGGGGTGTAATATGCATCGATTTTACTTCTTACTAGGTAGGTATAATTTATTTTGATATATGAAAAAGATTAAAAACATCATATTCTTGTATTTATCTAATGTAAACCATTTTTTTATATTGGTGGAACTCACAATTGTTAATATTAGAGTGCATACTAAACAAACTATCAAATATACTTAATAACTTGTAAATCAAAAATTTCAAATAAAATTTTTAACAAATTAATAATACATAACAAAGCGATGAACTTGAAAAAATAGTATTAAGAAACCTATCACTTTTAGCTACCCCATTAACCTACTTTGGAAGTCTTGGATAAACCTGTGACTTGTTAAAGGTGGATTTTGTTTTTAGGTTCGATCCTAATCCAAACTCATTTGGATTTGGACCAAACATCCTACCCTACTTAAATGAGTTTGGACAACCTAAATCTTAATCGAATTGAGATTCAAAACAACTTACTATAGTTAATAAAATAATGTTGTTTAAGTCAACTGATTTTTTAACTATTGAATAAAATGATATCATGTTATTAAATTTTGACAAAATGATATTATTTTATTCAAATCATTTCGATTTAGACTCACCTTTAAATTTTGATTAATGTTCGTTCAAATTAAATTTATTTCATTAATTTTAAAATTGACCGAATGGTTTCAAGTGAGATCAAATTCATAATTTCTAAGTTTCGAGTCCTAATTCAAGTTGTTTAAGGCGTTAGATATATTCAAAAAATGTAAGCTCATTTTAAGTTGAATGGGGCTTCTTTACCCGGGTGTGATCCTAGACATTTAAATCAATTTATTAAAAATGTAGACACAAGATAATTAGGAATTTGGTTGTATATATCAAAAGTTTTTAAATCATAATCAAATCAAGTTTTGAGTCTAACACTCCTATATCTAAAATTTGAATTGAACTCTGTCTTTTTTAGTTTGATCTAAGTTTGAATTTGAGAATTAAATTAAGGTTTATCCTTATTATCATCTCTAATGCGTACATTTAATATTGGCTTGAATAATTTTAATTAGGGATAACATATTATGTTCAACCTTTTGAGATTTTTTCAATTTATTGCTAAGTTTTTAAAATTTTTATTTAATTAACTAAGTTGTTTGGTTCCACTTCTATTTTTCTATTGTAGTTTTCAGTTTTTATTTTATGTTTTCAATTTATGTGTTTCTTTCAATAAAAACAAAAACATATTTGGTTATCAAAGGTAATATAGTTATATTTTATCATTGATAATAATTATATATTAGATAAAAATTAAATATAAATTATTTTAATTAAATAAATTTATTTTAAACTATTATATAATATTTATAAACAAATTATTAATTATTTTTGTGACGCCCTAATACCTCCTAGGAGGATATTGCGAGCGCCACGCAAAACAGAACATAACATACTGAGTATGAAACATTTCGCGGAAGCATAACATTTAAAAATAAACATTCTAAAGTATACGGAACATTTTATACATGCATTTCCAGAATCTCAATCATACATTACATATCATAATTTCAGAACCCAGCTTGAATTAAGGTTATTACAAACCTTCAAACAAAATTCCAAAGTCATATATAAGTCCAAAAAACCAACTCAAAAATACATTTTGAGCAAAGCAAAACTCAAACTCCTTTGGCTATTGTGGTTGACTTGTCCCAGTCCCTACATCCTTTTCTTTGAACCTACACGGGGCAAATCCACCATGCTAAGCATATAGTTTAGTGAGTAATAACTAAACTATGTTTAACCACAATTGCTACTGAAACATGTTACACAAAGCATCTCAACATACTGAATTTCAGAATAGAATATCATTTATTAATGATATTCAACAGCAGAACAGAACATACAAAAATACAGAATTGATTTTCAAAAATAGGGTGTTAACCCATCAGATCAAAATATTGTTTGTTCTTATCAAAGCTTATCGGGGATCAAAACACAACAGGAGTTAGATTGTAAATCCATAAATAGAAATGGGTAACAGGACTTATACAGAAGACACCGAAGTGCCATTAACAGAAGACATCGAAGTGCCATTAACAGAAGACACCGAAGTGCCATTATCAGAAGACACCGAAGTGTTAATAACAAAAGACACCGAAGTGTCAATAACAGAAGACACGGAAGTGTCATTAACAGAAGACATCGAAGTGCCACAGAAGCAGCTGCAGACCCTTCTAGGCATGCCTATTTATCCCCAACTAGGACTTAACATATTAAAAACAAAATATCTGAAATCCAATTTACATTACAATCAAACAACTTTCTAAATCATTCAATGGATCAAAAGCATAAGCAAACATAACGGTCAAAGAAAAACTATCAAATTTGACTATCTATATTACTTACAAAAATTACCGTCTAAATTACTTACAAAAGCTCCCTTAATACTTATTGCCTCGAAGTCCGAATAATATCTGGAGTCGGTCGCTCGATGCGTTCCTCTATAGCATTCAATACAAGCATATATCACTATTGTGCATGATTATGAAATCATTTATGCACATTCATGTATACTGAATATGTATAATGCATGTTTGTGTCAAAAATCCAGGTTTCTTATCCTAATCTCATCACATTATCGATTATGTGAAATCATACTTAATCCCTTAATCTAGATTAATTTCACAATCCCCTTCGGGTCCACTTTGCTCAATTATTCTCATTAAGAAGTTGAGGTAATTAGGTGATACTTCCTTCTAGAAAGTTGTTATTCTTTGTCTTAGGTTTCCAATGATACTAAGTTCATCCAATTTGGCTTAGTACACTGAAAGTTATACTTAAAAGATTTCAAATTGTTCTTAAGCTTCAACAGAATTCTTATCTTAACTTCCAATCAAATTTTCATATTCTTAGAGGCAGAATTAGAATTTAATCTCTTCTGACAACTTGTAGCCCCATATCTCTAGTTTAATTACAATCAAGAATCATCTCATTATGAAGTCCACTGATCAAGTTATAGTCCAATTACCGAAGTATGTTTAGTAAAAATCATCTCAGTTATTATACTTTAGTACAGTCACATTTCCATCTTAAATTCATCAACCAATTCATTTCAGAAAATTATGATTTTTAGTGGAGATGTAGATCAATGTCTTAGAATCAAGTCATTTGGGTATTGAATGAAGAACTTATGATCAAAAGAAACAAGACTGTTCAGTATAAGGAAAACCTCAAATGCACGATCGTGCTTATACACGATGGTGCGTTTTCTCTTCCATCACAAAAGTCACCATCGTACTTATGCACTACAGTGCATTTCCTCCTTCAACAAGCACGACGGTGCATTTGTTTTCTTCTTCTTCACCGAATCTAACTTCTTCTTCTTCTTCCATTTTTCTTATTTTTCCAGCAGAACACAATCTTAATTCATCTATTCCACATTTCTAACTCCAAATACAAACTCTACACAAATCAAACTAAATTTTACACTTCAAAAATCACAAATCTGAACTCCAACTCTTCTTTCTCTCTCTATTATAACTTTTTCCATAAATTCAATCTTTCATAATTTAACTCCAATAACTTGCAAACAATTCTCCTACTTTATTTTTAACTCATCAGTACACACACGCAGTACAAAAATCCAAACTCCACACTTAACATCAAAATCCAATTATCACACATGGAACTTTAAATTTTTCATCATCTTTCCCACATTCACAATTTCAAATCTTCATTTAAGTCATTCTACTGCTATAACTTCACATGCATATGATCATGTACAAAACATTAAAACATCACAAAATGTTATTCACGAAAAACTTTCTTGATTCCAAAAAATTCCAGCTCAACAAATTCCAAATTTTCTAATCCTCTCAAGCAAGCAAACAACAACGCAAGCTTATAATTATCTTCAGCTAGTGCTTCAGTAGTTGAGAGTCAGAAGCCAAAAACACAAACATGCATAACAAGTAGTTTCGGTGATGGATGAAAAGAACAAGGAAAGGTGTCTAGTGTTGCATGTTTCCGATGAAGAACAAAACCAAAATGAAGAGTACGTAAATCCAGCTGCAGAATTTTCCTTCTTAGTATGAACAACACCTCTCTACGTGTCACTATACATGAAAGTCATTTGTCAACATCGCAGACTGCAACATGTCTCAGTGCCATTTGTCTACTTCTAATATTTTTTCTTGTACAAAAATACTCCAATTCAGAAATTCCTAAAATTTCCAAAAATTATGAAATAATACAAATAATCTCCTAATAAATTTTTCACAATTTATTTGCATTTTATAAATCCATTTTACCCGAAATATGTAAATAAAAACGTGTGCAATTTACTTGTATGTGTCGAAAATACCTATGCACTCATAAGCAAAAACTCAATTATGCAAAGTATAAAGTGTACTGAAATTTCTCAATTTTCCAACCCGGGTGTTAAAATTTTATTTTATTATACTAAAATAAATGAATGAATCAAAATTAATTTTTTGTTTATAAATTAATATTTATTTTTAATGTATTTTAATTATTAAATCAAAATTTATTCGAATATTTTATATATTTTAAATTTAATTATATTAAATAATAATAATAATTAAATTTTTATTTGTAAATTAATTTTTATTTTAAATATATTTTCATTATTAAATCAAATTTTATTCAAATATTTTTAAATACTTTGAAGATATTTTAAATTTAATTAGATTTGTTAATAATTATTTAATTTAATTAATTAGATTTAATTTGATTAAAAATTCAATAAAATTAAGTTATTCATATTTTTTTATTAATAACTGATTTTAATTAATTAACATATAATATTAAACTAAATTGAACATAATTCTTATAAAAATAATATATTTATTTGATAATATATTAGATTATAAAAATAGAAACAAAAAACTACTTTCTATATTTTTCTTAAATTTTGAAAACTATAAAAAAAACCAAAATAATAAAAAAAACAAAAAACTTAAACAAATAAGTTTTTTTTTTACTAAATTTGAAAACTAAAATAAAAATAGAAATAGAAATAAACAGACCCTTAACAAAGTTTAAAACATTAGATATGTTAATATTTTATTAATTTGGAGCATATATAATGGCATATAGCATGATGATGAAGACAACCTGGACCTTGAATCTCTCAAGCAAGTTAAGGAACTCTCATAACTCAGAGGAGGCTAATCTATCTGTTCCCTGGAGACGTATAACTCTACAATCGTGTTATATTGGCAGATAGTTGAGTCAGTATCACATGAAACTTGTTCGACACAAGACCATAAGTAACCATTGTCAGGCAAGACATGCGCATATAATTTGTCATATTCATAAGCAATACATTAAAAACTATTTAGAATTGTTGGAACTCTGGGAGTCCAATGAGCAGTTCAGTCCCAACCTCTGAACTACTATTGCCACTCAGACTGAAGTAAGTTTCATTTTCTTGTTCATGAGTAGCTCGCACCCAAGGTTTTGCACCGCACTGTCAAGAGTTCAACGTTAATGAAAGCATAAACGGGGAACACAAAAAAAAAAAAAAACACACCAACCATGTCCTAGAAGAAGAAGAAAAAGTACAGACAAGGATGTCCACGTACCGTTTGGAGCACACGGTAAATCGGGCACAACCCTCCCTTATTGACTAGGAAATGAAGTTTCATGCTTTAGGTTATCTATGGTGTTCTATGGGACCAATAAAAGGCTGTATTAAGCAATGAAGGTTCCAGTCTGGGATTCTAGTTTATAATATGTGCTGATCATGTGGTTTTAAATTCCCATTGCAGTCCGGACCGTTATCGTGATTTATCGTAATTGTATCCCCATTGTTCAACCTGTAGTCCGCAATTTAAAACCATAATGCTGAATGCTAAGGTCATAACCGGTTTCACAGTGAATTTCTAGGTTTGATGGTTCTAGTTAGTCTGAGTCTTATATTCTACCGACAAAAGGTATAAGAGTTGAGAGTTCTCGTCCCTTACCTTTTCACATAATCTTGCTTGTTCTTCCAACAAAAGCCTTTCCTGAAAGCATCAGTTACGAGTAGATAATCAGGAATCGAAGTAACAGAAGATGAAAAAACCCGAATCCTTTGAACCATAATCTTTTTTATGATATTGTCTACCTTAGCGTTTAATTCACGTATCTGCTCTGAGAATAGCTGAGCCTGAATTGTATATATCAAGTACATTAGATTTTAGGTCAATCCATGTCTAACATACCCTGCATTTCATACCAAACTTGCAAGAAAATGCCACGAACCTTTTTTGCCCTGACGTTAATTAAGTTCCTTTCGAGCTGGCTTGCAATGTCTTGGAGCTCGTCACTGGAATATGAGCTTAAACTACACTGTCCAAGGAGTTTCCTAAGTGCATCAAATTGTTCTTAAGCTAATGCTTACAGCTAAGAAGTTCTAATCAAGATCAGAAAATGAAAAAAAAAATGTATCCAACTAGGTTTCAGTACCGCTTTGATTGTTCAAGAAACTCTATCTTGGTCGCCATGGATGCAGCTTCAAGCTTTTGTTGCTGCAAGTGTGATTCACTATCACTTCCCCCAATCTGTATTTGCTTTGCATGTTTGTAGTAGCGATCCATTGTCTTGGGCATTCTTCAACATATCAATCACAAATCATTCTTGGATCAAATTCCTGGGAAAAGATCTTAAGACAGAAAAGAATTGCAGATTTCTAGGCAAATAGAAGCTAGTGAACACTGAAATAATTTTAAAGATCGTTTGAACTTTGTATAAAATATTTACTCTACACTACACTGGAATAGTTCAAGCTCTTCATGTATTTCCTCTCATTCTCACTATCTTCAAGACCTAATTCAATTCTGCAACTTACCATAGGGAAGCTCACTAACTTGTATCAAACTTACTTCTAATTATGAGGAATTAAGGGTATCATGAGGTTAAACCTATTTCGTCTATCCTATGATATTATCAGGCCAATCAGAGATGCTAAAGGAAGAGCAAGAAGAGTGACAAGTCTTCTTCAGCAGATATCTAAAATGTTTTTCTCCGGGCTGGCCAGCTAAAACAAGTTGCTAAACGAAGTTATCATATAGTCAATTTCAAACAAAGTTTTCCAGTACTTAATGAAACAATTCAGAAATGAAGTTTTGCCTGGAACATTGTAATGACTGAACCTAAGTACTGGATGTCCTTGAAGAATGATTCTGCAAGTGGGAAATTTCAGAAAGAGAAGCCTAGCCTAAGCAATATTATCTCGTTTTGAAAAGATCCGTAAAAGGAATAAGAACCAAAGATGGTACAGCTGAAAGATTGTGCAAATCTGTAAGCACTGGAGTAGAATCTATAAGGTACAATCGAAACGAAATGAAAATCTAAAAAAATGGGATCTTTTACCCTAAAGAAATTGAGCCCTTAATGGATATGTCTGTACAAAAACTCGCTTATCACCATCTAACTATGTATCCACCATTGGAGCATGTTCATAATTTCTTATGTATGTACTATGTACTCGAATGAACAAGCAAAATATTTTCTTTATTGTTTTAAGAGACAACTTAACAAGAACGTACCCATGGCTTGAAAATTCAAAGAGCCGTCCTCTCTGTGAAAACACGATCACTGAAACTTCTGCATCGCACAGAACAGATAGCTCGTGAGCTTTCTTCAACAGACCGTTTCTTCTTTTGGA
>JANKOE010000007.1:55292680-55310409 GCA_026284465.1 Erythroxylum citrifolium
ATTGACATTAATTGCATTATAATTTTTCTAAGGACAATTGATACTGCAAATTGTTATTTTATATTGTAGGAGAAAAAAGAGTAAAAAAGGATCAGAAGAGTCAACGCAGCGTGAAGGCAAAACGTAATTATCACGTCGCGGCGCATCAGAGGAAGACACGTCGCGACGTATGCCAATTCCTACGTCGCGGCGCATTGACACGCAACAGCACATCGTGACGTCAACTAATTCGCTCGCCAAGGCGAGTAAGCGAGAGCAACACGTCGTGACGTCAAATAATTCACTCGTCACGACGTACGGTCGGGTATTTGGACTTTAATTAGAAAATCCTCTCACTGTTTCAGCCCGACCCGAGGTTGCATCCTATACTGCAATCCTTGGTATTTATTATTTTTGACCGATTTTCAAGGATCGATTTTAGGATTGAACGACGAGCTGCGATCACCTAGCTTACAGAAAGGTTCGAGGTCCAACATAACAAGTGTTTGGACAAGTGTCCAAAACCTTTCCACACACCTACATCCCACGATCTACCCTTTGGATGGCCATCTCCTCCTTTTCTTTTGGGCTACATATTATCTCCTTCTTCCTCCTCACCACTGAAACCATCATATGCTTCACATCTTTGAGTATCTTCTCCATTTCTGTTATCATCTTAACCTAAAATCCAAGCAAGAACCTAACTATGGAGGAAGGATGGTGTGATATTCTTCTACTCTTCTTTTGTTACTATCGAAAGCACCCAACTCCCACTTTGTTCTTGGAGTTGTGCTTATATGCTTGGAAGACTAGCTTAGCTTGATGATTGAGGAGGTTTGGAGCTGAACAAGTAAGTGATTTATTGACTTATTGTAACATAAGTTAGCATAACATTCATGATGATTGATTAGGGGTGGATGGATAAGTATCGATATTATATGTGTGCTAGAAAATGAGGCATAAAAGGATAGTTTCTGTTCTGTTTTTGCATGCATGACAAATAATAGTTTTTGAGTCGTGATATTGATGAGTTTGAGTTAGGATTTGAAGTATAATTAATGTAGAAATTGAAGTATAATTGATGGAATGTTGTGAAGATGTTTGTGAATTTAGAAAATTGGAGATGTATATGTATATGTAAGAAGATATTGTTAGTGACAAGATTGAGCAAAATTTGGTAAGTCTTAGTGTAATCAGGATGGAAGCAAAATGAATATGTAGTGAAGTGGGTTTAAAAGGCATGAAATCTGGAAACCCAAGTGTTTATTATGTTTCCAAGTTTGATGAATTAGTGCAGAATTCTAGAGAATACTGCAGGGCACGATTGTGGCCCTCAAGTGCACGATCGTGGCTTGGTCATTTTAGGTTTTGTCAAGATCGTAGCCCTTAGTGCAAGATCGTGACCTGGATGTTTAGCTTTTATCACGATCGTGGGAAGGTTCCCCACGACTGTGGGCAGTGCTTTTCGATGACAAGCTTAGTTTTGTGCAATTATTGAACCAAATGATGCTAAGTCATTCAAATGTGGTGTCTTTGGAGTTGATTAGGGTGAAGATGAACCTAAATAGGTATATGAATATTGAAGAACATGAAGGTCGTATGAATGGGAATTTGAATAAATGTATAATTGATAGCTTAGGAATAGATTAAGATCTTTGCATAAAGTTACATACCCGAAAAGTCAATTGAGCATGCATAGAACATGACACATATACATGCATATGACTATATATTCATTTGATTGAATAAATAAATGATGTGTGTACCATATGTGTATTGCATAAATATAGACACTCAAGTCGATCATCAGCACCCGGATGTTGCTAGATCGTCAAGGCAATAACATATTGGAGCATACTGTGAGTTGACCTAGATGTGTAAACTCATTATATATGCCTCTGTTTAAATTGTAAGTGAAATGTATATATGAAGTGTATGTGTAATATAGAATACGTGAACAACCGAATGATCAATACTGGACTTAGATCCGAAGAATGTGAGATATGACAGGAGTATATTGATTGAAAAGTATTGAAAGTATAATATGCGAACTGTTGCATCTCATTACATTGAAATGCATAAACATATAAAGGAGTTGTGACTAGAGTAGCTAAAGTGAGAAAGAGCTTTAAGCTCACAAATGTGCGCAAAGGAGCCACAGACTTAGATACAGTAAGCCCGATATTTACAACGGATACAGGATAGAAATGAGCTCAGTATCTGTGACGGGTACGAGATAGTACATAAAGCAAAAATAAATGGAGTCACGTGTACATTTTCATATAAGACTTGATTTGTATCTCATGGATGGTTGAAGTGAACTGTTGGATTGTTTTGAAATAGTGATGTGAAATGTTGTATACAAGTTGTACTTGTTCAGGCATGATAAATTATGATGTGGTATTCAATACTGGATGATATGATTTGTTTGTGAATTGGATTATGATTTATCTTGTGTTTTGGCATGAGTGAGTACATCGATGATAGTTCACTCACTGAGTTCGCAAACTCATCAAATTTGCAACATTGTTTTTTAGGTCCAGAAGAGATCTAGCTAGTATAGTTGAAATATAGCTACTACATTTAGGAATGGGTCAGTGTTGGGATCAGTTGTACCTGTAGATGTCTTTAGTTGTTTTGTATCAAGAATTGCATCTCTCAACTGTTGTACAATGTACATATGAATTTTGAAATGTAATGACATTTGTGACCCTATATGTTTGTGAATGAAAATGGAACAAAATGACTGTTGAAATGATGATAACATGTGTGATTGACTTAAACGAATTGATTTGATCATCTTAATGTGTCATTCTCATAGAGAATGTTTTCGAATACTCATCGGTACGTTCGGGCATATGCTCTATAGGAGTGGTATGTTACAAAAATCCCTGGAATAATTACTATGTAATTGAAATTGTGATGAGATCATAATTATGAGATTCAATTTGCATTTATGTATTATTCCTAAATGTTCCTAGTTGTAGTTTCATCAAGACAGAATATTGATGAAACGATAAAAATAGCACATGTTATGTTTCTTTCTTATAAAGAAAGTAATTGATCTCATAAATTAATATATAGAGATACTTAAACTAATATGTGAGTGCTTATTAAAAAATAAGTTCATTGAACTGACCCAATTATGAGGATCCTAAATGGGATATTACTTATGTGTCTTTGAATTTCCTCATTATGGTGTATAATTGATCCTTAGATTTGATATTACCAAGATATCTCATGTGAGAATTACTGTGTTTTGATGCTACTTATGAAATGTCTTATTTAGGATAATTTAGTTGGTAGTATTGAGATGCAGTATGAATCGTATGGAGATTACTGAGTAAGTCAGTAAAGGATTTGTCACTCTAAAGTAATTAGAGGGAATGTTCTACTACTTTTGATTAGTAGTCATTTAAGGAATTCTAAGGCCAAAATGAATTGATATTTGAAATGGTGTTTTTAAATATCAATTTTAATTAATTACTAATTAGCAATAACAAACAAGATTAGATTCAAAAGAGTATACTATATCCACACTCTATCTAATTAGAATATTGGATGACAAAAGGATTAAATTATATATCATAACTATACATGGACAAATTAAGTCAAACTACTTTGACATTCTTGATAATTGGATGGTCGTGACATGTTGCTAAAAGTTAATCTTGTTTTATGATTATAAGTTATTTAATTAGAGAATTAAAGATAAACTAAAAGGAGTTTTAATTAATCTAATTATAATTATGAAGTAAAATTATAATTTATAATCATTATCAATATATCTAATAGGTCATACATAAGGAACAGTTTAAAAGAGAAAATTCAATTTTAATCAAGTTAGACTTAATTATAAAGTTTGAGAAACTTTAGGGATCAAATATAAGACAATTGATTTTATTAAAATTAAGTTAATTATAATTAGAGTTAGACTTTAATTATAATTGATGTTTTTAATTTTAATAGAAATTAGAAAACTTAAATGTTTTTTCTATAAATAGGAATAAGTGTAAGGGAGTCAACACTCCTGCTACTCAAAGAGTTGAGTGACTACTTCGTGGATATTATTCTAAGGTTGGTCACAAACAACTCTTAGTTGATACTTCAAAAAAGGATTACAGCAGAAATATCGAATAAGGTGTGATTTCATATTTTATGATACGAGTTTAACTTTTCACGTTATTCAATTAGTGGGATTCGATTGGAAACTATAAAAAAATTTTGCTGCGCTCGTGATTCGATTATGGTTGGTTTTCTAATAAAATCAATTAAGATATATAGTTTTACCTATAGATCGTTGAACTTATTTTAGGGATTAGGCTTGAACTGCTTGTTAAACTTTACATTTTTTATTTAGTTTAAAAATACCTTTTGGAGTTGGGAAGAGTTTTAACTATTACAAAACACAGTTTACTCTTGTGCGGTATAGATAAGTTTACTCTTGCGCGGACAAAATCCTTAGCGAATTTGTCGTAATGATTCCACTTGTGGTACTTTTGCATATAGAACTCTTTTTTCTTCCTTTCAATCGAGTGCTCTTAACTTTTTTCACAACGATAGGTGGCCCACCCTTTCTTTGATCCTTGTCAAGGATTGAATAATAAGTAATATTCACGAACTGAATCCCAATCAATTTTCCTAGTTACAACTAAAAACTCCTCTTACACACACCAATTGACAATGGCCTAATATGTGTTATAAAATGCACACATACACTATCTAGCCTCTTAGCAACTGTTTAATATGCCTAAAAAACTTTTCATAACTCATATACGACCCATTTTATGCTTAAAAATGAAAATTTGTTAGAAAAATTAACCATTACAATAACTGGTAATAGTGACACTGGTCGATCAATCTGATATATTGTTTGACAAAGGTATCAAATAATATGACACATAAACTCATGATATATGATTTTTAACTTGTCCTAATGCACTGGTGGATCACACCTAGACATTAGTTAATCAATGTTTATAAAAACAACACATTAGTCAACAAGCGTGTTTGAAAACATGTTTCCAACAATGTTTTTTTAAGATCAAACCACAGTCCTCCACGTTCCTTTAACTAAATTTTGATCTAAACTTATTTCCAAAGTTCCCTAAATTTAATTTTAAAGATAAAAAAAAATTTCACTTGATTATAAAAGCATTTATGCATCATATTCTATATTCAAATGATTTTACAATGATTAAATCCTTAATTTTTTGAAATGACCAAAATAAAGTAACAAGGATTACAATAATTTGCTCATCTTCTCTAACATTTGACTATTCAATTTATTCCTCTTCTAATTTGTCTTTCTATTGAACTTCATCATTTGCATATTTCCATTATAATGAAACTAATAATATTATAGAAAGTAAGTTTTATTATCATCAAAATTATGGACTTAAGACCTCACTTGATCAACAAAATATCTAGGAAATAATTCAACCTAGACATGTTAGCACCAGATATTGAATTAATAAGCCAACAAATACAATTGGTATCGTAGATCAGAAAACAAACCCCAAAGTTGATGACTTTCAAATCATAGCACCAGATGCCAAATTAGATCACGGACCAAACCACCCCACAAGACTTATGATGGAGGTTTAAGCTCTGATGAAATTGAGGAGAAGAAATATTTTGCAAAATCAATTAATTGCATTTTTAATGTACATGTACAACATAGAGAAGCTGTTACACAAATTATTATAGAAAAAGTATTGCTTTGTATGTTGATCCAAGGACCACTAACGAAGTTAATAGCAGCATCTAAAATTTTGGTGACGTGAAAAGTTCCTATCAAATTAGATTAGTGACCTTTGTTGCAAACGTTAAGATGATTCTACAACCGGAACACTTGTGTAGGTACAAGTGTAGCTCTCCCCTTTGATGTCGTTTCCTTTGATCTTTGTCCAACAAATCTTCCATGTCTTGAATAAACTTACCCTGTTCATGGAACAAATTTAATTGCATGATGAGAGGAGAAAGAAAAAGCTAATATGGTGAATTAACTTATAATTAAAGTTGCAGGAAATCATTTGGCAACGAAGACAGTAAAAAGTTAGCATTCTTGATAGAGAGAAACTGAAGATATTTCTTTTAATCGGGGAACCAAATATAAAACATTTTATCTTTCTCTATCTGTAATCGTTAGATTCTTTGAGAGGTTTTATCATCTGAATGACTACTATAACCCAAGAAAATTGGAAAAACAAACCCAAAGTAAACTAAACATTATGTAGAAATTATTCCCTGCACAAGACAATATTTAGGATAAATAATTGTGGAAAATATGCAACAGTTCTACTTGGGTAAAAGAAGATATTATTTGTCTGTTTGCCTAAGCCTGTATGCGCATTTAATGTGTGTGCAGAGTGAGTTAACTCTGGCTAAGGTTCTCTCCCTGCTAAATACTTCCATGTGCCCTACAAAACAGACAAATCTATTAACCAATTAAATACTAGGTAGAAACAATCTCATCCACAAGAGGGGTGTGAAACACTTTAACAAATTGCAATGAATGGTTTAAGAGGGAGCAATGGACATTTTTCAACACTCCAATATGCCCAAAGGTAAAATTCAGATGAGGTACACCAGATAAACTAAAGCATATAGTCTACCTCTTAAGTTTTAGAATAAGAACGAAAATCATAGGAAGGTGATGGAGTCGTAATTGGACTACTCATAATCACGTAAAAAACCAGCTATTCTCATATATATCTCAGTAAACAGTTGATTTAACAAAGAGATCCATAAAGATACCTATCTGTTTGAATGCTCCTCTTTGCTAGCATAAGCGTCAAGAAGACAGGAACCATTGCAGCGCATAGATGCTTAAGAGTGTGCCCGCTGACAATATGATGAGTCCATTTGTATATTGGTTTGTCTGCTGCTTCTTCCACCTTAGCTAACAAATAGAAGCCTGCATACATAGAAATGATCAACATAACTTGAGAAGATAGCTTAGGTATACAAGAGAACCACTTTATTATGAAATCACAAACCTGCTGCCCAAAGCCAATATGTGGAATGTGTGTACATTGGAGGCAATAAGATTGCCATCAATGGAATTGCAATGCAGGGAACAAACTGTACTAGGGCATATGGACGAAAGTCGTTGAAGAATCTATAAAACTCCAGAGAAAAGAAAATATCATGCGAAATACCAAACTAGTTTTCATGTGCAAGGGTTCTGCTCAAAATGATCCTCATCATTCTGTTACTCAAACTTCATAATGTAAAATATAATCCAAATGAATGACATAAAGATGAGAAAGAGAACACATACGTCCAATATAGAATGCTAATAACACCATGCCCTTATACCTTTGATGATGTAGCCATGAAGGCATGGTGCACCAAATAGAACACTGAACCACCAATTGCTCCCGCTAGATACAATTTTAGTAAAATTTCTTGCAATCTGCAGAAACACCACATGAAATCAGCCACTGGAAACCATAAGACCAATAAACAATAGATAATTCACAGGCACACAGCACATATATAAGAATATAGGTGAAATTATATCAACTTCATGTCTCTTAGGAAGTGCATGTAATTAACAGAAAAATTTTGAAAAGACAAGTATCAAGCAGCAGGATCTACCTTCTATAACAGGAAAACCTGATCTTTTTCAGTCATTCATTCATTATAAATACCTACATCTACGGACATATGTTGTTCCACTTTCCTTACTCTTCACGTTGCGTAAGCATTGGTGTGTGCTTGTTCGTGATAAATTCATCTATTCAAAATCCAAACCCAAGCAATCAAATTGATAAAAACAAAAGAGCAAGATCCACATTAATCCCCAAATAATTGCTGCATAAGCAAAAATCGAAATTTAAAAGACAGATATTTGTACCATTGAAGTCAAAACTGAGGAGCCATAGATCAAACAGGTGGTGGGAAACTATGGTTTTGCGCCCAGAATCCCGACAAGACTGATGAGAGAAAGAGGCCATTGGAAGAGTAACTCTAGCCAAACAAGCCCAACCAACCAATTAGGCTTGTCGAAGATGAGATAGTCGTCGTACTGCCTGCTGTACCAGCTCTTGAGATCGACGAGAAAAACTGGGAAAAGGGACTGAGGGAAGGCAGGTCTGGGCGTCGATCAACAGCGCAGCAACATCGATCATAAAGAAGAAAAAGAGGAGCACAAAGTCCACAAGCTTCGGACGGTAGTAAAAGGCCAAAATCGACGTTAACACAACAAATTTCGGCTGATTGTCACAAAACGCAGCTGTGAGCAGCTTATTGGTTTTGGCTGATTGGGTTGGCTGATTGAACCCAATCAGCCAAATAATCAAACATATTTATCAGCTGTTTGACTCAAACAGCTGGCTGTTCTCCAAACACCCCCTTTATCTTTTATATCAAGCTGGCATTTTGGCTGGCTGTAGGTTCGATTTTGCCCCCATTTGATTGAAAGTTAACAGAATAAATCTAAATTAATTAAATTTTAAATTAGATTCGGCCATAAATTTCTTTTAAAAAATGATTTTGAGTTCGAGAAAGTTGGTTTTTTTTTTTAAATGGAGAATTACAAACATACTAAGTTATTAGGCAGAGAAAGCAAATCTCAGATATATCCTCTAAGAAAATAGTAGCACAATTTACAGGCGGAATTTGATACCGATAGACGTCTAGTTCTAGAAACTTGGCTGAGTTGGCTAGCAAATTCGTAGCTCAATTAATTTCACGATAAATATGCCTAGCTTACTAATCATTGGTAACTCAATTTCAAAAAAAAATTAAAAAATAAAAACTTGAGTTTAAATAATCTCTTTATTAGTTAAGAATAAAATTGCGTATTACAGTACCTTTCTAAATCTCGTGTCTCAGCAGAATTTATACCAAGTTTTATTGTTATTGTTCTCGAGTAATTGATTTGTTCATTCTCGGTAGTTAAACTCAAACTTTGAACTAATTTGTTATTCTTTATGGCACGGAAGCTTAAATCATGCCTTCTGATTTTATCTTATGGTCTGTAGCACAAGACACTTGCAATATGTTTCGATGAGTCCAAATCTTTTGTCCAATATTATGCTGTCTTATTGTGTCCAATAAATCTCAGCCATTTATTTATGTGGAATCCGCATAGAATCCGCGTAAATCCCGCAAAATAAATGGCTGATATTTTATAAGAGAATAAGACAAAGTAAAACTGGAAAGAAGATCTTGTTTCTGTTTCCATCGACGACTCTTGATGATTAGAGCCTCTTTAACTTTTATGTTTAGTTCTATTGTTCTGATATTTTCCTCAGAAACAAACAATCCCTCTAAGGAGATGGCTGACGGGAAGTTAGATATAGCTTCATGAAAAACTTATTTGGATTCCAACTTCCAAGCAGCTGCAATCATAAAATGAAAAAAAGGAAGAGTTCTGTAACTCCCCAAGAGTGAGAGCTCATCTCTATTTCCTCATGGTGGAGAGTCTGGAGTCAAGAATCTTCCTCCCCATGTATCTGCATCACATAAAACCAAACTGAGTGAACGAATCATAATGACTAACGAATATTTCATCGTAACAAGGAAACTTGTTAATGTCACCTTCCAAGCATCATGACAGTAGCTTGAGGGTTAGTCCCTGGAGAGAACAGAAAGGTTGATCCATCGATGACCCTCAGACCATCTATTCCAAGAACCTTGTAATCAGGATCAACAACCTTGCCCACCTGACACCCTCCATGATAATGCCATATGGTCACGACAGTGTCCTTGCAGAACTGTTCCAGGGAAATTGGAGCTGTGACATGTCTTGGTCTGAGGTTCACTGGTAGGTCCAGTATCAACTTAACGAGAGATTCCACAGACATGCCAGGATAACGAAACTTCGAAAAAGCTTTCGAGTTTATCACATCTATGACTGTTTTCATCCCTTGAACACATCTTTCCAAGTCCTCTGGTTCTTTGAAGTAGTTGAAACTGACTGAAGGGTTATCATCTGGATTTAAGGTCTTGAGCTTAAGTTCACCACTGGAACGAGGACCCAGAATTTTTTCTGCAACAAACCCGCCCTGTAGAGTTATATTGAGCAAGGTTTGGACAGCTTCAATAGCTCTAACGATGGCTACTTCAGTCACCTCAGAACTTTGGCCTGTCTGCACGAACATCACCATCAAAATAATTAGAACCTAAAACTGTAACTTATCTTTTCACATTTACGAATTTACCTTGTTTAAGAACAACTCGTATTCTTGGATCAGTGTATGACCCAAAATGGGAGAGATGCTTAGACCACTTGCTGTTTCAATGTAGGAACCAAAGCTGGTGATTCCCACTACTTGGACAAGCGAGACCTCCACAGGGAGAGGAGAGGGAACGAAGAGAAGATTCAACGGATTATCAGCCATTCCCTGACCAACCATAGGTTGATCCACTAACACAGGAATTCCATGAGCCAATAGATGGTTTGCAGGTCCAATTCCGTTCAGCATCAGAAGTTGTGGACTTCCAAGTGCTCCTGCTGATAAGATTATCTCATTCTTGGTGTCGAATTTGAGGCATGCTTTGCGCAGCAATCCAAGTTTATCTTTGAAAATCACACCATAAGCTCTTGGCGTTCTGGTTAACCATGGAGTCCCTATAATGGGAATTCAATTATTGATCTTAACTCTTAACCATTCCAAAGACTATCAAAGATTGGAGGGGGGGAAAAAAAGCTTTACCTATGCCTGTAAATAAGATCTTGTGCACTGTTGCATGCAAAAGAACTTTGATGTTAGTGGGATTGGCGTACTGTAGCAAATCGGCGGCCGTGTGTCGGTGACCATCCTTATCAAAGATCGTCCCACCAACTTTAGTTCCATTTATATGATCATACGTAAATCCATTGAAAGGCACTACTCCAACTTCAATCAATCCATCTCTAACAGCTGATTCCCACTGCTTAATCTCCGGCTCGAATGCCACCTTCTTCTCAACCCATCCGTAAGACTTGTTAACAAGTTCTTGGTCCCAACCAGCTCTTTTCACATCTTCAACACTTGCATGAGTGTAGAATCCTGCGTTCAGAGCACTTCCCCCGCCAAGAACACGAGGCCTGGTGTTGAAAACTCCGTCCTCGGAGATAAAAAGTTGAGCAGCTGAATCGGGTCTGACATCTGCTAAAGACTGAACGAAGTTGCCTATGTTGGCGATGTTAGGGTTGCCGTACGGCGAGCCCCCTCTTTCCAGGAGTAATACGGTGGCGTTCTCCGAAAGAGTCGCGGCTAATGGACAGCCGGAAGTCCCACCACCGATGACAATGTAGTCGACGATGAGAAATGCCGGTGCGGTGGTTGCATCTTGAACAAATTCGTAAGGTGGAGCTGCATAACGACAAATACTTCATTAATTATCGTCAGTTCTGTTTCTAACAAACATGCATTAAGTTGACAGGATTTCCTTAACCAGCTTTTCCCTTTCACACTTTCACTTTCTTTCCAAGAGCATAATCAAGCTGAACAGATGAAGAATCGTTCCTAAACAATCTAAATCGCAAATCCTGAGAACTAATGAAAATCTTACCGCTACTGATAAACGTAGATTATCAACAAAAATAGTAACAGTCTGACTAAAGAATCACTAACTCTACATCCATGCATGTTTCTGTGTAACCATCATTACCTTTCTGAGAACTACAGAACCCTGGAAGCCTGAGATTCCCTACAAGAAGATGAAGAAGGATGAATTTCCATAACCCGACAAGGCCCATTCCGAGTGCAATTTCAGGAAACTAAGTCTTGTGGAACTTATTGCTATAGGAACTCTTTTATAAATGCTCCAAAAAGTACTGTTGTAACCAACAATTTAATTAGTCTGAACACCTTTTAATAATACTTTATTAAATTTTATATAAGTTCTCCACTTAAAACGTGACAAATAGTAATTTTTTTTTGGGATAAAAAATGTGATTATGCATAAAAGTATTGAATATGAAGTCTATTTCGGAACAAGATCTTCTTGTGTCCATAACTCTGCGTCAACTCTGTTCTAGACGATCTCATCCCTTTAAATATATGTGAGATTTAAAGAAATGTGTGGATGCGATCGTTTAGAACAGGGTTAGCACATAATTATGGGCACAAAAAATTTGATGACGTCTATTTCAACTTATTAAGTGAACATAGAATTCAATGTAATAAAATAATAAGAATTAAAAATCTATATTAAAAATTAATGCAAAAAATATAAAAGATTTCTTTTTCAGTATAATTAGGTCTGGCTCTGGACAAGGGCAGGAAAGACACCTACCCAAAACCACTCTAGACCTGCCTCTATTTTGACTCATTTTGTTCTTCGTGAGGGCTCACTCTTGACACTTATAAAGAATAAAAAGAGACAAAATAGGGTCTTTATTTTAACTTTACCTGGGGCCTATAAAACATCATGAACGATCCTAGGAATAATGATAAACATTTTTTAATTCTAAATTAGTAATTATCGTCGTATTTTTTCACGATTTCAATACTATTATTTAAATTTTAACAAAAATAAAATTATAATAAAATTAATTAGTGAAAATAAATAATGATATAAATTTATATTTTTAAATACTAAAAGAAGTTTTTTTTCTTCATATAACCGTTAAAATTATCTAAAAAGATGTAACTATTTAAACTTAAATTGCTGTCAGACTAATTCTTATTCTACTTTTATTTATTTGCATGAAATTATTTTAAATAATTATTAATTATTATTTTTATGATAATAACTTTTTATTTCTCTCTTTCTCATACATCCATAATAATTTACTATTAAATTCAATTATTCAAAATGTACTAACTGAAATATGAATGCTAAGGAACTTTTCATAACTCTTTGTAGGGGTAGCAATCGGCCAGATTTAGGTGTTTTTAATTGCACCTGGACCTAAGCAATCCAAACTCAGTCCCAATTAAAAAAATGTATTATTTTACTCTCCTAATTTTTGAAACATTATTTTTTAAAAATTGACGGGACTGACCCATTGTCATCCGTAATTCTTTGTTTTAAATGCTAAAAATGTTATCAATAATTGTTTATATATGTTATTAATATTTAACATTTTTAAATCAATGTTTTTCAAGAGAGTGTAATTAAGAAAGGATGATACTGAAAGCAATTGGTTCTTTTATCTTTTTTTTTAATTATTTATGGTATGGTCCTTTCACATACATCCACCGAAGACAACAACTCATCCCCTAATAAAGCAAGCTAATATTAAATACCACATGCATTGTTTAAGAACAATTTAAAGCACGTAAAGAATATGAAAATAACTTGTGTTGTTAATTAATTTTTGTTGGTTCACAACTAACTTTACCATTTTTCATAAGGAAGAGAAGAGTTGTCATTATTGCCATAAAAGACTCTTTTAAAGTATACTTAGTGCATACACATGTGCAACAAATGAATCATCCGTTGATAACTACTGAAATTGGAGGTTATGGGATGAGAGGTTTAAGAGTTTGTTTTTCTTTTATCGAAATATATAAATATGTTCCTTACAGGGTGGTTGAGTTAGTGAAGTGGAGGGGCATGTGGTCAAAAAGTTCTGTGTACGATTCCCTTATTTACGCTTTCTCGACCGAGCCTGTCGTACAAGATTTACCTAGTATGAAGTACTCGTATAACGCCCCAAAGTAGGGGTTAGAATATTCTTTAGATTTGTTTCTGGAAAGTATGAGGTGTATTCTATGTGTGTTAAACTTAGATTTTAAAATAATGCATGTGTGTAATGTTTGATTTTGTTTGTCCTGTCTTGTGTGGCATCCATGTATCCTCCCAGGGGGTATTTGAGTGTTACAACTCGATTGACGTGATTTACAAATTATTGCGTCAATTTGAAGGTTTACTCAATGCGCATTCCAAATGTAGCGAGTACGGGTTATTCCGTTTACAAAAAAAGAATATATAAATACCCTTTGACCCTAATGCAAAATCTATTTAATTAAAGATAGCAAAGATTAAGGAGAAGAAAGTTCACCTTTGGATGTATACTTACTAAATTATTTAACAAATTATATGTTTTATATAAGTTATTTAACGAATTAATTACTCAAATTTAAATTATATATTCACTTCGATTGGTGTTTGAGTTTAAAGAGGTTTCGTTTAATGATAAATCTTTTTTAAATTATAAGTAAATTAATTTATACTTAGATCAAATAAGACTTTTTATCATGGAAAATACCTTTGATGTTTCAATTATCATTAAGAATGAACAAATTTTCTATTATGAAATTCCTGCAAATGATGAAATTAGTTGGTATCTAATATAACTAATGTTTTAAAAATCAAATCAGAAGTTAAGCTGATAAGAAAAGAAGTTTAAACTTTAAAGTTTAAAAGGTTCAACTGATATTAGACTATCATATAAAATCAGTTAAAGATTGAATAAAATTAAAAATTTTGAAAAATAATTAAAGCAGACTATCCTTATCGTTGAAAGTTTTAAATTTTAATTTAAAAAGAAATTATTAAATAAAAATTAAATGATTTATTTTAGTTTATGAAAAATGTCCGATTAATAATAAATTGATTGATTTTTAACAATAAAGATCATTAAACTAAATCAAACAAAAAAGTTAAAACTCAAATAAAAAACATTAAACATAAATTGTTTTCTTTGAGTTCAAAATTTTAATAAAATATTGCTGGGATCATTTAATTTCTTATTAAATTCATTTCAGTAACGGATCTGTAGATATTTATTCCAATACCATAAATCGTGTTGTTGTCGAGGATAGGAAATGGGAAATTATCATTATTCTTAAATCGACAACGTTGACTTGATATGAACAAAACACGTTCTTACATCATCTTGGCAAGACAATAAATTAACTCGGTCAACTAATTATGCATTCGTTTGCTTTTTCTCACTAATTGTCGACATTGATTTGTTTAACGTACCAAAAGCAAATTGTTCACTCTCATCATAAAATAAAAAAGCTCCAATGCATCATCACCAGTTCACCATCTCCTTTGGAACCACCCAAGTATGTCCTAGATTCTAAAATTTTTGGGATTGGTTCAAATTTTGGATTGAAATCTGAAAAAACTCAATCAAATGTTGCTTACATAATAATCAAATTATATCATCAAATTAAGTTCTTAAACTCAAATCGAACTAATTAAAATTAACTTAAAATAATAATTTTATAATAATCTTAAATTATTAATTTTAATTTAATTTAATTAATTCATGTATGATTTAAAATTGAGTTGAATTACGATGATGTACCACATAATGACCAAGTTTAGCAAACAGTGAATTGTATTAGTTGTTAGCTGATTCTATCTGTAGTTAGCTGATAGCCGATTATATGGTAAAATTAGTTGTTTAACATTAGCTGTTAAATGACTTATGAGGGCATGATTTTAAAAATATTATAAGGGAATAAATATTATATTAATTTTAGATTTTAGATTTTAGATATATAATTTTACAAAAATTAAGTTTATAACTTTAATAAAAAACATAATAATAATAATAATAATAATAATCTAACATTAAATTCTTTATTAATATGAATAATGCAGCGAGCTCCATCATATTAATGTTTTTATATAATATGTATAAATTTTTTATTTAATAAATTAAAAATATCTATAATTATAGTATGACACAAATACGATATATATCATATTTCAAAAATTACGAAAAGAGGGTATAATTGATTTTTTACCTATTAATTTTTAGTTGATCATCCAAATAGCTCATCTTATCTTTTAGAAATCAGTTTATTGGAGGTAAATAAGCGAACCAATAAACTATTCATCAAAGACATCGGTAACCTTTTAAGATAGTCAAAATTTTAACTTTTAATCGATAAACTAAAAAACAGCTGATAAGTTGTTTGCCAGACCCATTCAACACCTATATAAGTAATATAACTTCTTTTAAATTTTTCGACAGAATATAGTATCTAGAAATATAGATAATACAAAAGTATAATTTCAAGAAGATAAGTAATAATTTTAAACATCAGACTAAAGTGAAAAGAAGGAGCGATCAAGTCTTTTCGCTGTTTTCATCAATATTGAAATACCTCAACATCTTCCTTGGTTTAGAAGGAGTGATCTTGATGAGAAGTCCAGGGAAAACGTCATCAGGATCATGGATATGCGGGTTGTTATCGACGATATAAGGGTCGCCGCACTTGTCGCTAATGGTATGGAGTGTCTCTCCTTCTCCGACAACGTATATTTCATCGCAAGGTGATCTGTCCAAAACCTGGCTTCCTCTAACCGAGTACTGGTTCGGGGACGAAGTAGTATTAGAACTCTCTCTGATGGACGCCAACAGAATCAGACCCAACAGTACTATGGCAAGGTACCACGAAGCATCATCTGCTATGGTGTCGTGGACTCGCATGGTTTTCTTGGACCAAGAGAACGACGTGAGCTTTGAAGAAGAAAAAGAAAGATGGGTTTTCAATGGAAAAGGCAGAATATGCAGAGTTTTTGCGGTATAGGAAGTGTGTATTTATACATGTTTATGGTGGAAGAAGGTAAGAGACGTTGTGAAACAAAAGTTAAGTCAAACTCAGAATTCGGATTTTCTGTCCAATATTACTCTGACTTATTCTGTTTTATAAAATCTCAGCCATTTATTTTGAGGGACTCATGTAGAATTTACATAAATAAATGACTGAGATTTATTAGACACAACAAGACACCAAATATTGGACAGATGGACTCCACGTTGAGGTACATCTATTTATCTTATTTGATAATCGATAATGGTAATCCCTATTATTCAAAGATATATTAAATAAAATAATTCATAGATTACCTTATTTACATTAATAAAAAAGTTCAACTAGAATGTATTTAATCTCAGTTTTAAATATCTAAGTTTGATTAGACTCAACTTTAATACTTTTTATAAATTTAACTAATTATTATAATCAATAAATTAAAATATATTTAGTCAAGTTTAAACTCAAATATTCTAATCTAATTCTTAAATTAAAAATAAGCTAATTAAATTTGACTTAATATAATTATCTTAAATTTCTAATTTAAGTCAAACGTACTTAATCTATAACAAATTTAAAAACTGAGTTGGTCATTATATATATCAATGACATTTTAATTAGTAGAAGTATGATATTCACATGTTATTTTTAACCGAAATTTCAGAAAATAATTTTGAGAAAATTAAAAATATCAGAAATAGAAAATTATTTTAACAATTTTAAATTATATAATAGATCTATGTCTCCTTGACTTAAAAAATATGCAGAAGGTTGGACAAAATGTGTCTCTTCCCTTTGGACTTTCGTGGCAGATGACCTCCTCGTTATTCCCTGCAACTTATAGTGCCCGATGGAGAGAACTTATATTAGTAAAGTATTTGTTAGTAGAATTTTTTATAGAAAATTTTTTTTAAGAAGTCAGACTGTTTAGCTATTATTTAAAAAAGAATTTTTTAAAAAAAGCTTTATACAATAGACTATTTAGCAACATAAAAATAAAATATATTTTTAATTTTAACTATATTTTTTTTTAATAAAAATTATTTATACATATAAATATTATTTAAAATATAATAAACAATATGCAAAATACAATATATTAATTATTATATAATTTTAAACTACATGAAACAAAAATGAAAATATATTTAACCAAATATTTTATATGGATTATAACATAAGTAAAATTAATATAAAAAATAAATATTAAAACATATAAAGAGGTCAAATATGGAAAAGCCGCAATAATCTTGTTTTTAATGGACAAGTTGATAGTGTTGAAGCGTTGAAGAAACTGGTGAT
>JANKOE010000007.1:55311968-55322135 GCA_026284465.1 Erythroxylum citrifolium
TCGCGGCTTATCGTTCAATTTAGAAATTGATTCTTGGAAACCGGAAAACGGGTCGTGCATGGATATCCATCGGTTCGGATTATCACTAGACCTATACCCAAATCCATATCCACATCTATTTTTCAACATCCATTTAAAATAAACTTTTTTAGCCTCCATGTCCATTTTTCAAGGGTGCAGATATTAATCGGGTTTAAAACCCATTGTCATCCTTATGTTTGACCCATGTTAAAAAGTTATTTATCTATTTGGTTATAAGTTAGTTGGGTTGACTGATTCAACTCAATCAGCTAATATTTGAGTATAATGTTTGAGGTTAGTTGTTTGCCTAATGACAGTATTACCCTTCACTTTACTTTTGTTCTATGTATTTTCAAAGTTAGTTTTTTTTATCGTAGAATTATGTAGTGAAATTTAGAAGAATATAATAAAGGAGTTAATTAACTTTTTAATCTTCATTTAATTTTATAACATTAGTTTACATTTTAAAATACCATAATATTAAGTTTTTAAATATAAAGAGTTACATCAAATTAATATTTTTAGCATATAACTACTATATATCTTATCTATTTCATATTATAATTATAGATATTTTTAATTTATTAAATAATAAAATTCATGCATATTATATGAAAAATACTAATATGGTGTAGATCGCTGCATCATTCATATTAATAGAGAATTTAACGTTGGATTATTATTATTATTATTGTTGTTGTTGTTGTTGTTGTTGTTGTAAAATTAAATATATAAAATTTAAATTCTTAAAAGAATATTCAACGAAATACTAAGAAATATAATATCCGTACCCATATAATTTTTTTTCTAAAATTATCCTCTTATAAATTATTTTATACATCAACAATTAATACTAAACAACTAATTTTACCAAACATCTTTAATAAATAGATGATATTGTCACTGATCAAATCAGTTATCAACTAATAATTAATGCAATATGTGTATGTCAAACAAGGCCTTAGAAAAAAGTGATGTTGAAATGAGTTTGAATCAGAGCATGAACAGGGAAAGTGAAACAAGAATGATCGCTAAATATATCTTAATTTCGATGATTTTCAGGTAAAGTGATAAAAATCTTCAATAATTAATGCTTAAGCAATAAACTTTAATAGTAATAATAGCTATTGCCTATTAGAATTTAAAATTCCCTTTGATGTGATATCGACAGCCTCCAAAATTGAATTCCACTAATTAATAATTTCATCAATGTATTTGCATGACAATTTCAGCATTGGAAATGACAGGATGATAAGATGAAATCACCTGTTCCTTTTTATCTATTTCTGTTACGTTTCCAATTATCTTATCTACACATTTATACGAGATTTATGGCGCATTTAGTAAATACATGATAAGTTATTTTTTAGTTATTTGATCCAAATTAACTGTTTGTCCTATGTTAAAAAGTTATTTATCTATTTGGTTATAAATTAGTTGGGTCGGCTGGTTCAACTTAACCAGTTAATTTTTTAGAAACTTTTCGGGTATAACATTTGAGGTTAGCTGTTTGCTTAACGACAATATTACCCTCAACTTTACTATACTTTTGCTCTCTATATCTTTAAAGTTGGTTTTTTTATCGTACAATTATGTTCTAAATTTTGGAAGAATATAATAAAGGAATTAATTAACTTTTAAATCTTTATTTAATTTTATAATATTAGGTTATATTTAAAAAACTATAATATTAAGTTTTTAAATATAAAGAGTCATATCAAACTAATATTTTTAGTATATAAATACTATATATGGTGTATGTATCATTCTATAATTATAGATATTTTTAATTTATTAAATAATAAAATTTATACATATTATATGAAAAATATTAATATGATGTAGCGAGCTACATCTTTTATATTAATAGAGAATTTAATGTTAGATTATTATTATTATTATTATTATTATTATTATTATTATTATTATTATATATTTAACATAAGTCCCGTATAATCTTAAAATTAAAATTAAAATTTTACAGTTTAATTAAAAATTATTTATGTTAAATTTAAAAATAATTACTAAATTAAACGTTCATGTAATTAAATTCAAAGACTCGAATTTGAATTTATTCATTTTGGATTAGACTAATTGGTCAACCTTAATCTTTGATCTCAAAATTGTTAATTTCGAATTGCTCAATTCGGTCATCGTCGACCATATTCAACCCGATCAAATTCACAGACCATAACTCCAAAAGATAACCGTTGTCTGGGTCATCTGAAACATCAACGGACTGTTCATGGAATGCATCAAATTTACAGAATATGCCATTCCATCTCATTTATTTTCTGCGGAAGCAATTAAGAAACAAATCCGTCTTTCATGAGACCAATTTCACGTCTCGTCGCTGCCATTTCACCGACTCAAGATGTGAAGCCACTGAAACTTAATCAAGTTGAGGAGTTACACGCGCACCTCATTAGAACCCATCTCCACACTGACCCATATTCAATAACCCCAGTCTTAAAGTCCTATGCTTTATCTCCGTTTCGTGCCCATAAAGCACGTCTCGTTTTCGATCAAATCCGACGACCCACATTGCTAAATTTCAACCACTTGATTCGTGGGCTGTCTCAAAATGGTCGACCCACCGAAGCAATTGACTTGTACAGTAATCTCATGTATCGTCGAGGAATTTGTGGAGATAATTTGACGTTCATCTCTTTGTTCAAGGCTTGTGCTCGTGTTAAGGATGTGTTGCACGGTCAAATGTTTCATGTTCGCGCCTTAAAACTTGGATTTGGGTCGTATCTTTTTGTGTCGAATGCTTTGATCCATCTGTATTCGTCTTTGGGTGACTTCGGATTTGCTTTACAGGTGTTTAATGAAATGGCTGAGAGAGACTTGGTTTCTTGGAACTCGTTGATTTGCGGTTTTAGTCAGTGCAATATGTTTAATGAGGTGTTGGGTTTATTTCGTGCGATGTCAGAAGCCAATGTAAAAGCTGACGCCGTTACGATGGTTAAAGTGATAGTAGCTTGTAGTCACTTGAGCGACTGGGTTTTTGCAGATTATGTAGTTGATTACATTAATGTTAATCATGTGGAGGTTGATATTTACTTGGGCAACACACTGATAGATATTTATGGAAGGCGTGGATTAATGGATTTAGCACAGCAAGTTTTTGAAAATATGCAGGAAAGGAACAAAGTTTCTTGGAATGCAATGATCACGGGTTTTGCAAAAGCAGGGAATTTAGTTGCAGCAAAGGAACTTTTTGATCAGATGCCTGAAAAGAATGTCATTTCCTGGAGCTCTATGATCACAGGTTATGCTCAAGCAAATCAATTTTCTGATGCAGTGAACCTTTTTCAAGATATGATGAAGACTAATGTGAAGCCAGATGAGATTACACTAACCAGTGTGCTTTCTGCCTGTGGTCATTTGGGTATACGTAATTTTGGACAAACAGTTCATGACTACATTAACGAGCATGATATAAGAGTAGATATGCATCTGGTGAATGCTTTAATACATATGTATTGTAATTGTGGAGCTGGTGAGAAAGCATTAGAGATCTTCCATGAAATGAAAGAGAAGGATAATGTTTCTTGGACATCAATCATCACTGGCCTTGCTTTAAATGGTTTTGCAGGTCATGCCCTTGAGATTTTCTCAGAAATGTTGAGAGATGGTGTTCATCCAACTCGTGGAAGCTCTGTGGGGCTTTTACTAGCTTGTACCCATAGTGGGATGGTAGATCAAGCACTAGAATATTTTGGAAGTATAGAAAAACCTGATATGAAACATTATGGTTGTGTTGTTGAGCTTTTGAGTCAAATAGGCGAACTAAACAGAGCTTATGAGTTCATACGGCGAATGCCGGTAGATCCTGACGTTGTAATATGGAAAAGATTCTTAAGTGGTTGCAAGCTGCATAGGAATCTGGATCTGGCTGAGATAGCTTTGAACCATCTTCTTGACAATGATGCTTCTAACAGTGGCAATTCTGCTCTGGTGTCCAACACTTATGCTGGTTTACATAGGTTGGATGATGACTTGAGACGATGGAGGAACATCTTGATGTGCAATAGCCTTCTGGTTGGTATCCCATTGAAGCATGTGGAGATCGTATAGTTAGGCCTAGCACTATCTCAGAATATTGAACAGAAACGAATGACTAGTGGCACAAAAGTATGAGTGATCCAACTGGTTCGTGAATTCTTTCTGAAGCACTACTCTTATGCTCGAATGCTTGACCAAAAGCACGTAATTTACGAGTTATTACGATACGTATTTAAAGGATGATCTTGGTTGTAACATATGAACTCAATCATAAAGAAATTCAGTAATTAAAAATAGCATCTTTAGATAACTGTCAAGTTCTAGTGATGTTAATTACCCATCTTGTTAATTATCCGAGATCAAAAGATATAAATATTTTAGATTTATTTTATTAGACACTCGTAGTTTTTACTTATTTTAGATTATTAAAAAATATTTTATAATTTTAGAAATAAATAATTTGTTAAATTATTTTAGTAAAATTAATTAGTACATATATTCTTGGCATCAACAACTTCAAGAAAAGGTTCAAATCACTTGTTCTCGTTATTCTGTGTCTATCCTGTTTTAACCGGTAATCTATTCCCCTCAAGAAATTATGCAGTGTTTAAAGCCTAGAATCAACAATTTCTGTGTCCTTAATCTTTAGCTGAAGAATTATCTGATATAAACCCTGGAATCAAGTAATCTGCAAATATAAACTTATGTTGAATATGATGTTCTTCTGTTAAACAGGTATTGCATCGAACTTGCAGATAACGTGAGCTTGGAGGAAGGAGCAACGTGTGAACCGTTTAAGTGTCTGTGTCCACGTATATCGCCGAGCTAATGTTGGTCCAGATACAAATGTGTTGGTGATGGGAGCTGGGCCAATAGGACATTTTAGTTTCAACAAATATTCAGGTTTGTATCACATGTTCTCCGAATATTTTTGTATCGTTTCAGTTAACTTTCGTGTCATAAATCATCCTTTTGTTGCCAAGTTTAAGTTCATGATCGTTAAAAGATGTCTACAGCTTGTCATCATCTGTATCTAGACTATAATTAGGATCGGCAATGAGTCGAACGAATCTCAAAACAAAATTTAGGTTTCGGACCAATTCAATACAGGTAATGCGAGGTCCGAGTTAGGCTGTGCCGTGCCAAGTCCCCCGAACGCACAGATGCAGATTCTCGCAAAAGGATGTTGAAGAAGCCACCGGGACCAGTTCTGGAGGATGAAATGCCATTAAGGTGAGGTTTAATCTGTGAAGTAACTTCCACAGATTAACTGAAACTGAACCTGTCTTCAATGTATTCTTCATACATATTTCAGATATTGAAGTAAACTTCTGCAGATTAACTGGAACAGAACCTGTCTTAAATGTATTCTTTGTACATGTTTCAGATATTATAGAGTTTTAAATGTTTGAAGGAATGTTAATTTTCCATTTTTAACTCCGACTACTCAATTCTTGAAACTGTAATTATATATATATGCAGAGGAGCTAGAATAAAATTAGTAAATGAAAGCACACAGAATCTCTTGCGAAGCAGAAACACCCACAAAGCAGAAAATAGGCTGGGATTGATCAACATTCGTATTACTGGAGTGTAAGACACAGGATGAACAAAGCCTCAAGCAGTGAGAAGTGGTTTGTAACTTTTACAACTTTGATGTGAGCCACATAACACTTTCTTTTACGAGTGTGATACATGCTAACACTGGGAAAATCAAAACTGGAATTCTCTACCCATAACTTCTCCCGCAAACTTACTTCAGTAATAACCAAGAATAAAGGAAATATAATCGAATCACTGGACATTAGTTTACATTGTGAGACGTTAAATTTTGTTCATGAGGAAGTAGCAGATGACTCGGATACACAATTCCATACTCTTACTTGGCCAGTTCCATCCCCAGTGAAAAAAAGACCACTAGGACCAGCATGAATGACGCGAATCTCCTGTTTGGAGAATATTCTACCCCTTTCTGAAAAACTGGACAAGAACATTCCAGTGTCAAATCCCAGACTGGTAAGAAAAATAAAGGGAAACAGACCAAAGCTACGAGCAAAGCCTGATATACTCACGCAGGCAAATCATAGATGCGGATTGAATTATCGTTACAAGAACACAGCAACAAAGGTTTGCCTTCTAAATCATGCATCCCACAAAGTGTAAGCAGCCCCTGCAGTGGGCAAGCCACGAGCTCATTAGTATACAATGAAACAGAAACATAAATTATTTGTTTCCACGGTCAAATTAGACACCAAATACACCAAGCCACATGCACCACATACGAACAGAAAAAAATTAACACATATCGAGTGCATTATCACCTTATACTAACATACTAAACATAACAAGCTTCATTTACTCAAACCCAAAGAACAGTGACACTTCCTGATTGAACTTCCTAAATCCAACTTCTCAGCAATAATCAAGCATCCAATCTAGTCTGATTGTAAATTTGTATCAAAGAAATTATATCCCTCTTCTCTGTGTTGTGTAGACCAAACTGGAACATTGGTTCCATGACTTCCTTCCACAAACAATATGACACAAAAACCTTGCAAAGATAAAACCATGCATATCTATAGAATTTCCTGCATCGTTCTATGGTATATCATAGCTAAAGATTATGGACCATGTAATAATGCATCAAAGGGAGAGGATGATCATCATTTGAAAAACAAGATAATGCCCTCTTTGGCAAATAACAGATTGCATTAGCTATTAGCTGATTCTATCAGCGATTAGCTAATAGCTATTTATATCAGCTAATTTGACCAGCGGATAACATCAGCTGTTTATTAAAGATGTTTGGTAAAATTAGCTATTTAGTATTAGCTATTGATGTGTAAAATTGACTTATGAGGGACATGATTTTTAAAAAAAATTATAAAAGCATTAATATTATATTTCTTAGTATTTCGTTGAATATTTTTATGAGAATTTAGATTTTAGATATTTAATTTTACAAAAATTAATTTTATAACTTTAATAATAATAATAATAATAATAGTCTAACGTTAAATTCTCTATTAATATGAATGATGCAATGAGCTACACCATATTAGTATTTTTTCCATATAATATGTATGACTTTTATTATTTAATAAATTAAAAATATCTATAATTATAGTATGACACAGATACGATATATGTTAGTTATATACTAAAAATATTAATTTGATGTGACTCGTTATGTTCAAAAACTTAATATTATGGTATTTTTAAATGTAAACTAATATTATAAAATTATAAAGATTAAAAAGTTTAATTAATTCCTTTATTATATTCTTCTAAACTTCACGACATAATTGTACGATCAAAAAAAGCCAACTATGAAAATACAAAGAGCAAAAGTAGAGAGTAAAGTAGAGGGCAATACTGTCATTAGATAAACAGCTAACCTCAAACGCTACACTTAAAGAGCTTTTAAAAAATTAGTTGGTTGGGTTAAATTGGCCAACCCAACCAGCTCACAACCAAATAAATAAATAGCTTTTTAAAATGGGTCAAACAGTTAATTTGGGTCAAACAACTAAAAAACAACTTATCAGCTGTTTTCCAAACACGCCCAAATTTACTAATGTGTTCACCCACTATTACTCTCCCTTGACAATACAATTTTAATCCATCGTGAATGATAGATGGCACATGAAATTGTGTAACTTACATGTTCCTCATTGTGGGTGTATGTCACCTCCAAGTTGCCACTTTCAGTAGCAGCCCACACCTGAACATATAAATAAGAAGCTACTAAATCAAACATGAACTTTTCAGAATTGTAACTTCCTTAATGACCAATCATTTGCCACTAACCTTTACTGTTTTATCCAATGAACATGACAAAAGAAACTGTTCCCAGCAGAGAACAGACATCACAACTGAAGTGTGTTCTGATAGGGTCTGTACACACTGCAAAGTATCCAGACTCCATACCTGAAAGGAAGCGCAAGAAAATAATTAAAATCATTCAAAGAATATGCATAATTCAAAATTAGCTCAAAAATGTCAAAACTTACTCGTATAGTATGGTCCATTGAACCAGAGAAGAGTCGGTTAGCTCCAACTACCAGTGAAACAACTGTCATACTGTGACCCTTAAGTGATGCAGCTGGCTCAAAAGTGTTTGTGGTTGCGTTAAACTTCCAAGCCAATATTGCCCCATCCTACACAAGAAGATACTTAACTTCACATACTCATTGCAGGCAAGTAGAAACATAGAAAAAGAAAAAAGTAGAAGAATACGATTAAGAGGAGTTGGGGTGAAAATTTTTCAACTCCTTTAGATGAATAAACAAAGACTTCTCAAATGCAGGACATAAAATCACCGAAACAAAATAGTGATGCAATTGCATATGTGAGACATGCCCAGATAGCACGTTAAAAAGGAATATGATCTGTTATTTGGCCATAAGAGTAATAAATTACCTGTGTACCAGCAAACAGCAAATCATTACCCACAACCATTGTGTAAACTTGGCCAAGTGGTCCATTTAGACTCAGTTCAGTGTTAGTTTGTGTATTCAATACCTGCAAAAGACTCATTTTTAGAAAGTCACCACAAACATAAAATGAAATTCTACAAACTAATACTGAATAACACGTTTACAATCATATTCTGAGCAAACATGAATCACAGAACAGCATGTAAACCCTGCCGAACCTTGACAACATTTGGTATACCGAAAAAAATCCATGGACCTTCAGTCATCATGCAACCAATCTCACCACCGAGATTAAACACACCCGCACACTGTAAAACATTAAAGAAAATAAACAATTATGGCTACTTCATCACAAGTCAATCAGAACTAAGTTCCCATGAATAACAAAAATGGCAGAAGTAACTTGACAATGACAAAGTTTTCAACTTTAAAATAACAAAAGGTTAATAAAGCAACCTGACCAGACTGGCAATCCCAAATTCTGACAGTTTCATCTTTACTTCCGGTATAAAGCTTATCAGATCCAGATGGCAAAGCAATACCGCTAACAAGCTGCTCAACAAGATAAACCCAAGTTAAGCCAATAACATTCAAATCCCAAAACCGTTGCATACAAAAAAAAAACATTCAAATTTTGCGTAGACTACCTTTTGATGACCTTCAAGCTGCGTTAACAAAGAGAATCCATCTCCCAAACTCCAGGAATGAAGAAACCTACATTTATCCCCATAACCACAATTCCCTTGAACCCAATAATTACACAACTTCTCCGTCTTCCTCACTACTCTATTAGTCGCAGGTCTTCCCCATCTCGACCCATTATTAAAATTCGAACTTCTCCTCACAGTAGGTGGCCCCGAAAACCCCGAATCACTGGAAAGTCCACGCTTTGACGAACCGCCAGCGCCGTTGGCGATGTTCGGCGTCGGACCAGGCAATTCACGGTGGAGGAACTGACAAGGAAATCGATTGCATTTTCCCGCTCTCCAATAGGCACAAACCTTTTGTTGCTTCGGTTGGTCGCCCGATTGAGCTCCGAGTCGATGAAACACGCGACTGCTGCCTCCGTTGGCATCTAAATCCATCTTTTCAACGAATCACACAAACCTTACTCGAGACAAAGGAAAGGTCTTCTCTCACTGTGGAATCAATGATCTCGGGTGATCAAATCTGATCATGGAAAGAAAAACGCTAATCGTGTTTCAAATCTCAGTCTGTATCGAACTTGTGTCGTAATAGATTTGGGGAGTTAGCGAATTGTAAACCCTAATTTGCAGAGTGAGGTTTGGATACGTAAATGATTATTGCAGACAGAGCAGGAGAAGAAGAAAAGAAGAACGCTATGGCCATTAACACAATTACAACTCTGCCCTTATAGTAATTTGCTTCTCTTTAAGTATATATACTAAGGACGAACGGGATAGACGACCACGCAATCCATCCCAACCACCCATTTAATCCGACGGTGACAATCACCTCCTCTCCCTCTCTGACAGTTTTGCAGCCATCCCGTTCCTTCGTTGAATCCAACGGCTTAAAAGTTCTGGAACTATCTGAAGTTCTGGAGCTATTTGTTCATTGAATGTTGTGCCTACCCCATTTATTCACTCGTTTAACTTGGAGTTGTGTAAATGTTTCTCTCTCTTCCTTTAGCTCTCCGCCCTTGCTTTCTTTAGCTCTCCGCCCTTGCTTTCCT